>JAHBCN010001322.1:0-122052 GCA_019359885.1 Listronotus oregonensis | reverse complement strand
CATTTCTGTTTGATATTCAGAAATAGTGTACACTATTTTACATTTTTTTTACGTACCTAAGCGCTCTAATTGAAGGTGTATTTAAGTACTAAGTGTGTACAAAAAGTGTAAAATAGTGTAAACTATTTCTAAATAACAAACACTTAATAAATAACTATTAATCTGCACTAGATAGGCGAAAATGATAATTTTTAATAAAATATTATGGCCAAACATCAAGCTTTCACAATTTATGCAAATATATGAACAGCAAGAAAAAAATACTAAGGAATTTAGTTTTTGTAATCTAACAACATTTTTTTTAAGACATTAAAATTTTGAAACTCCCCTCAGTACGGTCCTGACTAAAATTCTTATATCAGCCAACTTAAATCTGAAAAACAAAATTTACTAATATGTAGGGATATTCGCATTGCCAACCTAAAAATGTTAGCTTCGACAAACTATACCCAACGTTTCGGTTAGTGATGTATCTCCAACCGTTTTCAAGTGATAACTAAAAACCATTCTTAAAAGCTACGACTTATATACTATCCTTTGACCGATTTGTCACGGTTCACCAACGGCTGCCAGATACTCGGAATATCGATACTAGGCTTGCTTAATACATTTTGGTTGAATAGGCGTTTTTCATGATTGTTTTTATTAGCTTATTGCAAAGCCACATGAAAATAAAGGCAAAAATATTTTTTCCCGATTTTTTTGGCTTCCGGAAACGCCTTAAAAATCAATTTTAAGTTTGAATTTTGTAGGCCCGTGACGTCACGGCCCTAAATTTTCTATTGGTGGAATTTCTGCTTTGTTGTCAGCTTTTTGTTATTCGATACGCCTGTCATCAAATATCGATATGCGCAACATCTACAAAGTTGGCGTTTCCTGTCAATTGTCATATTGTCAATGTCAACCTGTATAACCTGTAACCTCTAATATTTATTAATAATTTCTAATTTGTAAATAGTGTGTGTTCTTTTCAAATATTCTAATTTATTACTATAGTTATTATTATCGCCAAACTTTCCTTGATATGAACCCTTTTTACGAGTAAATTTCCGTTATTTTATTCAAAATGAAAAAAAGTGTATTGTTATCATTTGCGAAACCAGAAGCCGGCCGAGTTTAGGATCTTCAAAAATATTCTTTTCTCTTCCAAAACAAGACGATAGGAGAAAAGCCTGGTGTGCTGCTGTAGGTATTGAGAAAATGCCCAAAGGACATGCCTATTATTGTTGTGAAAACCATTTTGATGTAAGTTTTTATGTTTTATTCGAATTGAAACTATTTAGGTAGTCTGGCTGTGTTTTAGTGTAAAGTGTAAAAAGCATTTCGAATTTTAGCATTTCGTTAAAATCGATACGATTGTCGATATCGATAGTTCCTAAACAGACTTGGCATCCATGTTGAATTTGATTGGTTAGGGGAGTGGCGGGCTATTTAAATTACAATGATAATTCAACCTTAAATAGAAAAGTAAGGGGTTTGTATTGTTCCGTGTTATTTTGCAGGTTTTGCTTAATTGTGTTTCTACTTTTAATTTTTACACACAACATTATCAATATCAATTGAGTGAAAATACCCTATTATTACAGCTTCTTTAAATTTTCTTTTCTTCCAGTGGGTTTCTTTACGAATAGTTGTATCCGGTGCTGTTTTGACCATGCGTGTTCGGCAATCCCTGATTCGACGTTTCACCTCGTTCAGTATGTTTTATGTGTACTTTAATTTTAGCTTCGAGTGGTCTTTTCGTTTCCCCGATGTATATTTCACCACAATCACGGGGAATTTAGTAGAAACAGTCATTATTTGAAACACTGTTGTCCGGTCTCGTCTTAGTAAGAATACTTCTTAGAGTGGTTAATAAGTCGTAGCTTTTAGGAATAGTTTTTAGTTATCACTTAAAAACGGTTGGAGTTACATCACTAACCGAAACTTTGTGTATTAATTAACAAATTAAGATAATGAAAGTCCAAGATTTTAGTGTTATTAAAACGAATATTTCCCTCATATATTATAAATCCCATATGAAGCGGGACATTTTCGAATAATTACTTCCGAAAATTGCCCGGTAGGATCCGAAAAAGTCCCGCTAGGTATCGAAAATTTCCCTATAGGTCCGTATCTATAGTAACGATTGTTAAAATTGCACCTTTGTCATTTTGGCATATTATATCGAATTTTAAAAGTCGTCGAAATGTCGTGTTTTGGAAACGATTCTTTGAGTTTAATTTATGAAAAAGTAATCGAAAGTAAACCTAAAAATACATTAATGAACCATCAGCATGTATGGAGACAGTTTCTGGATTTTATTAAAGAAAGGAATTATAGTTTAAACGAACACACTTCAATACCGATACTGGCAAATATTCTTACTGACTGGGCCTACAACATGAAAAAGAAAAATGGTGAGGATTATAAAGACTTTACTGTGAAAACTATTTGGAATGTAACATCAAAACTATTGATGGAAAAATACCAGGACGAATATAATATTAAATTTAATCCTTTCACTGACACGGAATTTAAAACAGCCCGCGAAGCAAAAAATGCCAAAAGAAAGCAGTTGCAGACAAACCCCCAGAAAAGAAAAGAAAGCGCTGTATCACTAAAATACGAAGAGTTCAAAGCCATGGTACAAAACTGTGATGAAGAAACGCCCGATGGCTTACAAAAAAAGTTATTTTTTGTTTTATCGTATGAATTAGCATGGAGAGGAGGAGAGGGAGTCAAATGTTTTACTTCCTATTTCAAAGAAGACATTAATAACGTAGGGGAAAAAACTGGTAGAATGGAATACAATCCAATATTCGGAAAAACAACGCAAGGAGGGGATAAACCTTGCGCTCAATCCAAGTGGCTGGTTAGAAACATTGTTAACCCGTATTTGTGCCCAGTAAGGTAATTTAGAAAGTTCTTGAAAAAGAGAAAATATATAAATATTCCGAGATTGTTCTTAACTGTTAATCCTTTCTGGAAATTGGGCAAGTGGTACAAGAACATCCCTTTCGGAAAAAACATGATCACTCAGTGAACCTCAACGGAGGCAAAAAAGTCAGGTTTGGTGACTGAAAAAGTTAAAATCACTAATCATTCACTCCGCGCAACAGCGGTTTCAAAATAAGTAAAACAAGGGATTGAAGAAAATACGCTGATAAAAATTACTGGACATTCAAACCCAAAGTCCATAAAGCCATATCTTCAACTGGATGAGGAACACCATTCAAATATAGTAGAAAAAATGAGAGACAATGATAAAGCTAATCTGAATACAGAAACTACTATAGCTAATGTGCCTACAATAAGTTCTTTAAATTCTAATTCAATGACAAACTCACATACATCAACAAGTAGTGGAGCAGACTCCAAAAATAGTAATTTTTACAACTGTGTTTTCCACGGCAATTTAGGCAATTTTTAGTTTTTGCAAGTTTGTCTCATATTATTTTGTTCATTTTCATATAATATTTATGTAGGTAAAGTAATTTTAATATAATGTTGTTTAAATAAAAAATTTAAACTTACTTAGGTACTAATACTTTATTTCTTCTACTCGAGAAATATTCTACCGAATTACACTCGTGCATCAAAGTAAACTTGATAATTTTTCATTCAAGCATGTTGTCAATAAAAAACTGCATTTGGTTATTTTCATATTTTGTTAAAAGAGCCCTCCTCCTTCGGAGTCGGGCTCTTTCGCCAAAATATGAAAATAAACTCATGCAGTTTTTAGACAACATGCTTTCATGAAAAATTATCGGTAATTTTGATGCACTTGTCTAATTACTTCCGATAACATTGTTAAACACTTTCAAGAAAACATTACATAATATACTTTAACAAACAAACAGTAGTAGAAATAGGTGGCACAAGAAAGTAAATTAAAAAACTATAAAAACTTTGAAATGAAATAAAGGATTTAAATTAAGGAAAAAAATAACGAAAACCATCGCTAATGTTCGAAAACCCCTCCATTGTTCCTAATAAACTCTGGTCCAAGTTATGTTTTTTTTTAAATTATCAATTTTAGCACGTGTTTTCTACTTTTCTGTGCAAAAAAATCACCGATAGTGTTTTTCAAAAAACATCTTGTTCGTTTGTCGATGCTTTACAGAAGACTTAGTGACCGTATAGCGATTGAATTGGAATTAATTCAAAAGTTCTTACTTTAAAAGAAAGATCGGCTATTTTTATAGGTTTTTCCATATACAGGGTGTCCGAGAAAATGAGAAAAATCTTCCGGATGTAAAAAAAAAACATGTTAGAAGAATACTAAAAGTTTATATAAACTTTTTTTGTATTAGCCTTCTCTTTGCCAATATTGGCTTATAAAGATCTCCAATGTTTAGTTATTTAGATATAATCATTAAACCACCTGGTATATTCCAATTTTTTTTAATAAGATGTAAATCCAAGTAAAACTTTTTAAATAACTATCAAACGAAGTGTTAGAAATTACTCACAACTGCAGGGATGGACTAAATGTGATATTCCCTTTTTACGTACTGTTTTTATAAGAACTTTGGACAACGTTTTTTACAAACCTTAAACTACTGACTAAAAATTAAGCACTCTTCATTCATGTCGCTAATCCTTATCGTCTTCGAAAAAACGTCACTTTACTTACACTGTTAGTCACCTAAGCTCTGTCGGGTTGAATATGAAAAAAAAGAATTTTCTTAACTCGTCGTGCTCCCTACAGGGGCGTAGCTATGGTCGGGCAAACCGGGGCAGTGCCCCAGCTTGCCCGCTTAAACTGTTTTTAAGCCACAGCTGTAAACTCGTTTAAGTACTTATTAATATCTATTTAGTACTTACACAAGTTAATTTGGCCGCAAAAGTTCTCCAAAAGAAAAGTATTGATTTAAGTGAATCTGTAGCTGTTTAAGAAAAAGTGGAAAAGTGCCTAACACTATTAAGATCCTTTTATAAAGTTTTAAAGGAAAAAGCTGTGAACCTGGCCAACAAATGGAGTATTAAAATAAAATTTAAGCAAAAACGTCAACTAATAGTAAAAAACATTTTGATTAACTTTTAAGTGGTTACAGATTTAGTATTCGGAAATTTTATTTAAAGTCAATGTTTTTAATTTAGTTACTGACCATATTTCGGGACAAATTTCTAACAGAATTGAGAGCATGAAAAAAAAATTAATAATTTATTCGATTAACGATAACTAACTAACTTATGTTTCTTTTATCTTTTACGTTGCCTGTAACAACCGCTTGTATTGAAAGATCATTTAAGTGGTTTGGCGTTGTTATCTATAGAAAATAAGGAACCAAAAAATATCGATTAAAAAGAGACAATTATTGAGTGAAAATACAAAAGCAAGAAAAATAATTTTTTAATTTTATTTTAGTTTACTATATTTTATGTATCTATTACTTAAATATATTTAAATTATTTTGTTGTATAATATTTGGTTATCCATGTTTACTAAATATTTTTTAAAAACAATTTTATTTCAGCTGAGTACAAATTTTTACTGTTTACTAATATTGAATACAAATAATTTTTTTGCGTATATTTTTTTTTATTTTTGGTTAAACTTATGAAGGGCCCCCAAAAAATGTTTGCCCCGGAACCCCATGACTTCTAGCTACGCCATTGGCTCGCGTGTGTATCCGACTTCACGGAGCCCATGTTGAACCCTCTTACTAAGTTTTAACGAAAATATTTACTTTTTATTGTCGCTATTATGTTGGTTACAGGAAAAAAATTCCTCTTTTTCATATTTAACCTGACTGTACTAATAGTGTAAATAAAGTGACGTTTCGAAAACGATTAGGATTAACGACATAAAGGTATGTTTCCTTCCACGCGGCCGCCGAACGGCGAACGCACTACGTTAGCCGCAAAGCACTCCTACTCATGTTTTTAAATGTGCCTGGTTTGTTCCGAGCGGCCGTCGTATGCGTCCGCTGTCAACGACTGCGATTGATACGACTGGACTGCTGAAGAAGCAGTGTAGCCGCAGTCGTGTGTGTGCGTCTGATATTTTGTTTGTGTTGTTTTGTGTGGAATTTCCGTTTTTTTTTAATTGTTGAACATTGAACCTTTATTTTTTAAATGAGGCACTGGATTTTTTATAACGTATTTTAAGAGCTTTTAAGATCCCAAATCCAATGATGTTTCGCACTTATTCGAAAAAATCAGTTTAATGTTTTCCCAAGATCCTGCCAAAAATATATTGTCTGACCCTCTAATAAATGGTTTCTTATGAAAATTGCCATTAATATAAATTTTTCGAATAAGTGCAATACATTATTGGTTTTGGGCAATTAATAGCTCCTAAAATACATAATAAAAAATCCAGGCCCGTATTAAAAAAAAACCGTTGATGATGGCAGCTCAAAGACGAAACGTCGGTGTATAAATCTAATAACACTATCTTGTAGAACAGAAAAAGTAGCAATAGAAATATAAAAGTTATTTTGTTACATCCATTGAAATAAAGCATAAAAAAATAAAAACGAAATCGCCAATAATCGTTTTTTTTCCAAAAGTATGTATTCGAAAATTTTAAAGTTCTAAGGTAGCATTTTGATTAGCATCAAATTCCGCAACTTTGCCTTCATTTAACCGACCTCGTATCTTTTCAAGTTTCCGAGATCCTAATGATAACTCGAATTTGGGACACCCTGTACAGATTTACCTTAATACAATGGCTAATTTTTCTCTGGGGTTATTGGATATTCAACTCTATTGTATGACTCGGACTTTATATCGTCTTTTATTAAGTCAAGAATAAAACTAAACTGTGCTTTATTCAGTCTAAAATATTTTCTAAATTTTACTTCATCCAGTTGCAGATGTGGATTTATTAATGTAGTGTAACAACCCTTATCGCGTCTTTGCTAAAATATTGGATTTATAGAGACATTACTATGTTTCAGGTTGGCTAATTGAAATAGTATTTCGTTATCCTCTTTTTCTAAATATATTGCTTGATCATCCATCACGACTCTTACCAAAGATTATTCCCTTTACACTAATAATTTTGCTATCGCGAGTTTGAGCCGCGGTCCTAAGAAACGACCTGATTAAACGGCGGCCGCATGCGTTAGTCGCATTGCGTTAGCCGTATGCGACGGCCGCGTGGAAGGAAGCACACCTTAAATAAAGAATAATTAATTTTTAGTTAATATTTAACGATTTGCAAAAAACATACATTGTTCAAAGTTCTTATCAATTCAAAACGTAAATAAAGGGATCATGAGGCTCACAGCTAGTCCGTCCCTGCAGCTGTGAGTAATTTACAACACTTTCTTTAGTAGTAATTTGAGGAGTCCTACTTGGCATTTCATCTTATTAAAATAAAATGAAAAAAAAACCTGGTGATTTCATTATTATGTCTAAAAGCTTGATTTCATCGGAGCTCTTTGAAAGTCAACATCTCCGAAGAGGGAGACCTATATGAAAAAAGTTTATATCACCTTGTAGCATCCTTTTCAAGTGTTTTTTTAAAATTCGAGAGATTTCCCAGATTTTTAGAGATACCCTGTAGAAAACAGGAAAAGCTAACTTTTGTACAGATTTTGGTTTTTTTATGTTCTACTTACCACTTTCCAAATATAGCACTCTTGATTTGCTGTTAAATTTCCATTTAGTTATTGTATTTCTACATGCATACAACTAAAATATAATTTTATTTATTATTCTTTTAAATTTCTTTCTAATCTGTCTGATGGTATTTTTCTCGCTTAGCTTTAAACCCAAAAAGTAAAGATTTCTACACGGTAAATTAAATAAATATTTTTCATCCTGTTTGCAGTGTAAAAATCTGAACGTAACTTCTGGTTATGCGCATTTGAATTTATATACGATCCTGTCAGAACGATTACCGACTACGCCAATTATTTGGATAGCTCTTGACATGATACGCCTGGGGAGAAAGCAAGCACATCCGAATAATACAAGCGTATAATACATCATTTATAGGGTTATGAGTAACTAAAAACCAGAGAAATTCACACATATTATCGATTGATATGTCTCATTCGTTTTTGCATTCGGCTTTGTGGTTTCTGACAAATTAATAATCATAGTTATGTTTTTTATTCTATAATTATTTTAGTTTTTATAAGCATTGATTATACTGTTCTGCGTTTTAAAATTTTTGTGGCTGCCTTTAGTGCGGGTTTAAAATGGAGCAGGCTGGGCGGCTGCCCGAGGTCCCCACAAAACAGGGGCTTTCCCCACATTAAAACAATAACCCGTTAGCCGCTTATTTAGATTACACAACTCATAGTCTAATTTTTCTTATATTAAAGAAGTGATTAATAAGTGATAATCATGCATGCTATCTTTGATGTTTCTTATGTATACTAAGTGACATAGAAAATGCAACACCCACAATTATTTATTCAATTTTGATAAAATCTTGTAAACATATTTGCTACCATGAAAGTATACATATGATAAAATTTTGAAGGCATTCCGAGCCGTACTATTTTTGTAAAGGCTTTTTTTGTCATATCAGGATTCGAACAATATTATGAACATGTTTACTTAATATTCAGAGATTTTTCTGTGTTTGATTTGTTTGATTCCATTTGTTTCGTTGCATTATTATGCCTAGAGTTCGCAGACGCTCTAATCTCACTTAACTTTTTAATTTTGATAGGAGTTGGATCATCGGGTTACGTGAAGCCGGATTTTCTTTTATAGAAATCGCTAATTAGGTGAATCGAAACGAAACTACTGTAATAAGATGTTGTCAAGCTTGGTTCCAAAAAGGTCGAAATCGACGAGTTAGAGGTACTGGACGCTAGAGACAGACTACAGAGCGACCGGATCGTAATTTGGGACAACTAACACTTAGAGATCGATTTTCCACGACAAGGGCAGTTGCGACCCAGTGGTTTATTGCTGTCGGAAGGGAAATAACAATGAAGACAGTTTATTCCCCGAATAAGGTCTTTTGGACTGTTTTCATACCATCTCCATCTTGTACTACCTCTGTAGCACAAGTACAAGTAGAGTAGGGCGAGACTTGAATGGAATATGGAATGGAAATCAGTCGTGTTTAACGATGAGACCAGATTCTGTTTCGGCACACATGATGGCTGTGCAAGAGTAAGGAGGAGACGTGGTGAAAGAAAAAACGTCCAATTTTTCATTGAAAGGCATATTAATCGCACTGTGGATGTTATGGTGTTCATTCGAGGTAGCATGACTGCCCAGCGCTATATCCACAACCACATCTGCTTCCCTTTTTAGAACCATTGCAAGATCTACTTTTTTAGTAGGACAATGCATGACCTCATGTCGAACTCGTTAGTTTAAACTTTTTAGAAGCGTCCGATGTAAATCTGCTTCAGTGGCATCCTCGATCTCCAGACCGTCCCCGCATCGAACATGTACGTATGGGATATGCTGGGAAGAAAATTTCAAAATTCACCGCACCCTCCACAAACATTGGAGGCTCTACGAAACTAAATTAAGATGACCTGGGATACAATACACCAAGAAGAAATCAATCACCTAATCCAATTAACGCCGCGACGACCTAACGAATGTGTTGCGAACCGAAGAGCTTCAATACATTATTAACATTAAGGTTTTTGAAGTAGATACTTTACAAATTATTCGAATGTAGAAATGATCTATATGTATTTTGTTTATGATCTTGTTAACGAAAATTCATGGCAAGCATCTAAAATGTATGCTAAAATGTACCCTCAACGAATGCCACCTCATCATACATTGTTTGCACGGCTTCATCAAAGTCTACGAGAAACTGGAACTTTTCAAAAAAGAAAGAATGATTGTGGTCGCCAACGCGATATTAGAACTTCTGTATTGGAAGAAGCAGTACTTAATTTAATTGATAAACAATCAGACACCAGTGCAGCTTCATGTCAAACATATGATGGTATGTGCTATTTTAAAGGATCAGTCATTATATCCATATTACGTACAACGAGTCCAGGCTCTATTCCCACGGGATTTTTCTAGGCGTCTTGAATTTTCTTATTGAATTTTAGAAGTCATTAGGCAAAACCCCCAGTTTTTGGCGCAGATTCTGTTTACCGACGAAGCTAATTTTTCCAGAAAGTCAATTATTACCTACCACAATAACCACATATGGGCAGATGAAAATCCCCATGCCATAGTTGAAGCTTATCACCAATAACAATTTTCTTTAAACGTATGGGTTGAAATCCTTGAAGACCACCTCATTGGCCCACACTTTCGACCATAAGGATTGAATGGGGAAACATACACTCATTTTCTCCAAGACATACTTCCACCACTTCTTGATGCGGTACCCCTAGATGTTAGAAGAGCAATGTAGTTTATGCACGATGAAGCTTCTGCCCATTTCAGTTTATAAGCGCGTCGTTATTTAGAAGAAAGTTTTGGCCACCTCGCTCACCAAATATATTTCAGCTATTTTGCAAAATTTGAAGTTCAAATTTTAATAATTACTTTCTATTTATCAGTAGACCTAAAAATTGTAAAAGTATGCTCAAAATTACAGTACTCCTACTCGGTGTTGGAACATAATCCAAACTTTTGAAATACAGAGCGGAAAGTGTTTAATAAAAAAACACACTATGTTCTATAAATATGAATAAACATAGAGTCATGATATTTGGGATAAATGTTTATGTTTTTTAAGGCTTTCTCGCAACAATATTTGTAATCATTAGCTACTCTGGAAAGAGGTAAAAATCTGCAATCCTCCATGGTCTTTCTGTTGTATTGTTTTATATTGCTAATTAGTATTGCACATTGTGTATTACACACCTGTATTCAATTTTTTTACTCGAAAATGGCATAATTTCCGAACAAAATGCACTGGACAAAAAAGTTTCTAATTAAGTAAAGGCTTTACATTTTATTTCTGAAATTACTAATTTCCAACCATAGAAAAAGATACAGTGAAAAAAAAACGAGGCTTACAGATTTATAACCCTTTTCCATGATTACAAATATTATTTTAAGAAAGCCACATTTAAAAAAGAAAATATAAATTTTTTAAATAAAACTTAACAGCAGTCCCATAATTAAAAAGTCATAAGAAATTATTAGTATTTACTTTACCAAAAAAAAAAAGATTACATACCTTTTAATCTTATATAACTCGGTTTTTGGCTACATGTGTTAAATATCTACATATACTATTGCCTTTTACATACTTATACATTTATTCTAAACTAAGATTTGTAAAAAAATTCCAATATTTTTTTTACAACTCATCTATTGTTAATACCTGTATCTGGGCCTGTATTAAATCCCGCGTATGTTTTGCCGATCTAAGTTGCCGGCAAAGCTTTGTTTGATTTTGTCACCGGTAGACAAAACAAGAGGCGAATATATCAAAAGGCTAGTTATCACAGTGTTAAAATATGATTGAAAGAAAAAATAAACATTTAATTTCAAGAAAGTAATATAAAGAGATCAATAATTATGTTTTTTTTTTAAATCCTTTTAATTTTTGATTTTGTTTTATAGCTTATTGCAGATATTAATTTGCAGAACCTAAAATATTTTTTAACATTCCTAGGGGGGATTAATTACCCCCTCTACCCCCCTCCCCTTACCTACACCAGTGTGTCCGCCGGGTTGGATTTACGCAAAGGCTGAGTAGGCTGAAGCCTAGGGCGGCAAATATTATGGGCCTTACAAAAGACACTTAAAGATTCTGAAAAAAATTTGTGTAGCATGCAGAGAGTACATTTTGAACATTTAGAAACATTTAAGAACATTTTCGTTAATATGTAGGTATTTGATAGTATTTTCGTCGAATATTTTGTTTTCATTATTTTTTGATTAGTTTTTGTTTTTGCTAACGATCTTAACGTTTCATCTTGTTTGGAAAAGTTTTTTTTACATACAGGGTGTAAAAAGTATGATGCTCACGATTTTAATGGGCGATAATAGAGGTCAAAACAAGTCAAAAAGTTCATATGACATATGTTTCAAAACTTGACAGATTTTTGTCTAAACGATGTCAAAGTTATAAACTTTGGTAGCAATTATTTCTGAAACGCTTAACAATTGGCAACTTTTGTCTTAATCATCGGTAGATTCATTGGCTAATAAAAAACTAAGTATTTAATGTGTCAGGCTAAAAATTAAATAATAATAATAATGTTTCTCCCATTTAAACATTTAAAAAACAATTGACAACAGCGCTGCTGTTCGCCAAGTCAGTAGTCACTTTGTATTGCGTCTAGTCGCTGCGGTATTTTTGTCCGTCTTTTATTTCGTGCCTTGAAGTTCCAAAAAATATTTTCAAACCGGGAATATGCCGATATGTTAATAATTTACACCGAAGCAAACCATAATGCTAATTTAGCAGCCCAAATTTACCGTAAAATATTTCCACAGCGGTACCAAAGAGTTTTCGAAACGGGATGTGTGCAACCAAGAAATCCTAGGAGCTACATACGTAATTGTGGAACAAGAGAAAATAATTTTGGAAATCGCGAAAGAAAACCCTAGAACTAGTACGGGGTCATTAGGCCGCGAAGTAAACGTGTACAGACCAGAGTTCACAGCTGTTTCTTTTTTTATAATTATAGACATTCTATTCTTCAAATAAAATAAAAAAGTGCTTTTTAAAAACATAATAATTTGTGTTCTTAAAATGGATATTATAAGCTTAATTTTGTGTGTGGTAAGTATTATTATTTTTTAATTACAAATAAAATATAAATAAACATCTCTTTACAAAAAAGGTGTAAATATGTAAAACATTCAACGTTCGATTCGATGAGTGATGAAGTAGGCGCGCTGTTGCCAATTTTTTTAAACTTGGGAAGGCCATATTTCGAAAACAAATAACTTTTGACCCATGTGTTTTTGGCTCTTTTGGCTTATTTTGAGCTCCACTATCGCCCATTAAAATCGTAAGCATCATACTTTTTACACCCTGTACATGTTTTGTGCATTATTACACTTTTCGAACCTACCTTTACATTTTTTGTTATGTATTCTTTTTTGTACTGAATTGTAACAAACAATATGTAATATATTATTATTATTATTATTATTATTATTATTATTATTTATATCAAGCACACCACGCTTTTCTACTATAATTAAATTATTTTGTTAATAACTTAATTTTTATTTTAATCTTATGCCAAATTAATTAGTCATAATTTATTATTGGATTTTCTATCACTGTATCACAAATTTTTTATTCTTAAAAATTATTTTCTACTTTTTAGTTCGGTTTGCTATAAAAGCGTGCTTTTTAAGTTTTTTTAAACTATACTTCATTTTCCTATTTTTTAGTCTTAATACAACATTAAAAGTTATCCTATAGCTTCGATTTTTAGTATATCTTATATTTGTCAATAAATTGATTTTGGGGTTTTCAATGGAATTTTTTTTAGAATTTATTTAGTTTTTTTTATTCATAATTAGTTTGGAATATTTATTTTTAATATACCCATTATTTTTTCCCATAATCAAAAATAGGAAAAAGTGTTAGGACATGATAACAAAATTCTGAAATAATTGTATTGTCATCGATTCTTGACTCCTGTACAAATTTTCAAGTTAATCAGACTTCTTAAAATAGGTGAAAATTACGCTGAAAGATTCCATTACATACCTACATATAGGTCAAGCTAATAAAAGCGTGATAAAAAGTCCCCCCCCCCATTCTCTGGAGTCAGACTCTTTTATATTAAGCGAAAACTCAAAACAAACGTTTGCAATTTCTATGCAACACGCATTCATAAAAATAAATGTTGTTATGGGCAATTTTGGTGTATCCCTGAATTTATATCCGATAATTGTTTTGATGCCTGACTATAACCTAATAAAATGTATCTATTGTTAACCAAATAGGTGTAAAACCGGTTATTATAAAATAATTTGGTCTCCGAAGGGATTTAACAGCATATTTTCAAGAGCTTTTGCGTTAAAGCAAGGTGGAGCTTAAGCTTAATGTATATCTGGCTTGGGCGGAGGCACATGTAAACCACGCCTGCATAAACGTACTAATATAACTTGGCTAGTAAATGTCTCTGACCAAGACAAACTGGTTATTATTTTTAATTTTTTCAGACTAAAGATATATATTTTTTTAAATATATTTTTGAAATAAGCACACTTCAATAATCGAGTTTCTATTTGTATGACAGCCCGAGCGCAACTTTATGTATTAAGTATATAGTTATATATTATTATGTTATGCCATTAGAGTACCCTCTTATGAATTAGAAGAATTTTTCATTTTGAAATCTATTTACTTTGCTTTAATTGAATCAATTGTAAGATATGGCATTTGTTTTTGGGAAAATTTTTATCATTTTCTATTATATTTAGTGTTTTTCTTGCAAAAGAGAGCAGTTCGATATATTTGTAAAGCTAAGTCCAAAGACTCATGTAAACTGTTATTTATATTAAAAAGAGTTTTGACACTTACTTCTGTCTTTATTTTAAAATCAGTATCTTCAATATACAAAAAATATTATTTTAATAATACCAATGATCAAATATACATTTTTGATAATACTAAGAATTCTTTACACAACACTAAAAAAAATTCTCGACTTGATCTTCCAAATTCCGTCAAAAACTTATTATGTGTTATATTAAATAAAGCTCCTAAAACTATGAGCAATAGCTTATTGGATTTGAAATGATATCTAGAAAAATGTATTTAAAAAATTTTTCAGCACCCAGAAAATTGCAAAAGCTTTTTTTTATCTTGGGACAGTCCACGAAGGCTGATGCCTAAATACTAACGTACCGTGGGTGTCTTTAGTGTGGTGAGAGGGAGTTTGTTCACACGGGACTTAAATTTTGGGGATTGGGAGAAGAAGGAAAACCTTCTGCGGGCAGCAGGTTCCATTGTCTTGACACTCTAGGGATGAAGGATCGAAGAAAGCGGGAAGTTCGGGGCCTCTCTAACTGAACTGTAACAGGGTGCATAAAAGTTGCACTACGTGTTGCTCTGTTGGGAGCTGCCAGCGAAGAAATTATACTGGCCAATTACTCTGAGCAGAAACCGTGAAAATACCTATAGAAGAGTGACAGATCCCCTACAGCTCGACGGTGGGCAAGAAGAGGAAGCCTTTCTGTGAGCGTTGGATCATTAATAAGACGAACGGCTCTTCTTTGAATGGAGTCCAGAATGCTAAGTGTTGTAAGGAAAGCCATTCCCCAGAAATGAGAACAATATTCTAAAGAGGGTCTGATTTGGGATACATACAGAGTGTACAGATTGGAAGAAGAGAAGTATTTTCTGGCTCGGAAGAGGAATCCAATCTTTTTTAAAGCTGCCGAAGCTATAGATGAAATGTGTTTGTGCCAGTTGAGGTTATTCTCAAAAGTAACGCCGTCAAGATTAAACGACTCTTTGTTCCTCAGAACTTGGCCGCTCATATGTGAGGGATGAGCATTTGCAGACTTTTTTCGCGACAGCGAACATGACTGTGTTTTCGAGGCATTAAACTGAACAAGATTTTTGGCGCCCCAATCCAAGATAAGTTTGAGGTCTTGTGAAAGAGATATCTGCATTGACCTGCACTTATTTTCGAAATCAGAATTACACGGTGGCTTAAGAAATTGAATACTAGAGTGGAGGGTACTATCGTCAGCAAAACTATGAATGGGATTGATTGTGGAAGAGAGAAGATCGTTAATGTGTAGAAGAAACAGCGTGGGTGCCAGCACTGAGCCCTGGAGCACCCCAGCATTAATTTGGTAGAAGCTGGAGGAATGACCATCTAACTAATTGATATACGTAGATTAGAAAGGAAACTGGAAAGCCAATAGCAAAGCTTAGGTGGAAGACCATAAGAAGAAAGTTTGTTAAGAAGCCCATCATGCCAGACCTGATCGAAAGCTTTGGATATGTCAAGAGCAACTATCTGGGATTCACCAAGAAACTTAAGGGACTTGTTTCAGTTGTGCGAAGACAACTCTTCCGAGCCAGAAAATACTTCTCTTCTTCCAATCTGTACACTCTGTATGTATCCCAAATCAGACCCTCTTTAGAATATTGTTCTCATTTCTGGGGAATGGCTTTCCTTACAACACTTAGCATTCTGGACTCCATTCAAAGAAGAGCCGTTCGTCTTATTAATGATCCAACGCTCACAGAAAGGCTTCCTCTTCTTGCCCACCGTCGAGCTGTAGGGGATCTGTCACTCTTCTATAGGTATTTTCACGGTTTCTGCTCAGAGTAATTGGCCAGTATAATTTCTTCGCTGGCAGCTCCCAACAGAGCAACACGTAGTGCAACTTTTATGCACCCTGTTACAGTTCAGTTAGAGAGGCCCCGAACTTCCCGCTTTCTTCGATCCTTCATCCCTAGAGTGTCAAGACAATGGAACCTGCTGCCCGCAGAAGGTTTTCCTTCTTCTCCCAATCCCCAAAAATTTAAGTCCCGTGTGAACAAACTCCCTCTCACCACACTAAAGACACCCACGGTACGTTAGTATTTAGGCATCAGCCTTCGTGGACTGTCCCAAGATAAAAAAAAGCTTTTGCAATTTTCTGGGTGCTGAAAAATTTTTTAAATACATTTTTCTAGATATCATTTCAAATCCAATAAGCTATTGCTCATAGTTTTAGGAGCTTTATTTAATATAATACATAATAAGTTTTTGACGGAATTTGGAGACAAAGGAAAGAAGATCAGCTGTGGATCTACTGTGACGGAATAAATATTGTCTATCATGTAAGATCTTATGTTTTTTCAGATACTTGAAGATTCGGGAAGTAATGAGTTTTTCCATTACTTTGCAAACAATTGAAAGAAGAGAGCTATTACCCAATTAGGTTGAAAAAAAATACTTTTCGTTTTTTGTTAATAACTTCAAAACTATTAATATCTAATTAATGTTTTTTAAAAAAAAGCTCCTTCGGAAGAAGGACATTTCTAAGAAAAAAGTCCTGATTCCATTATTTATAACTTTAATTGCACACTAAAAATAGGGCTTTTTAATTTAAAAAAATTGAAAAAAGTATGGTGTATTCTTCACACTTAAATAAATAAAATCTCATTAAAAACATTATTGGCTACCCTAACTATTTTGGAGAAAAAATCTATGGAAGTTTATTGAAGAGCATGCAAATCTATGTCCATGGTAAAAACTTTAGATTTTTCGGTTACACCGTTTGCGAGTTAGATGCTAATATATTTTAAAAATGTGTTGCTTTATTATTGCCTCATATTTATGAACAACACTAAAAATGCAAGTTACTTGTAAATCAACATTATCATTTGGAAATTTAATGCTCTATCATTATCAAAAAATCGTAAATCGAAAAGATTAATCATGATTTTTTATTTAATTGCTATTATTTCTGCAGAATGCAATAAAATTTCAATTTACCAGCTAGTCAGTGTAAGAAGACAATAAACAAATTTTGGCGACATACCGCGTTGAAAATTGTTATGACACTTAACATACCGGTTTATTTTGGCGAGAAGCCGTAATGTAGGGGAAGGTGTTATAACGCCATTATCTATGTCATTACTTTGTACCCAGTATCCACCGCTATCGCCACTAGTCGGGAGAAGCGTTAACAATGGTTATGTCAAATTAAAATAATGAAGGATTCGCGGCTTTTTAATTGTTTTGGTTTTTGTGATGATTTTATTTTTGCTACGGTTTAACAACTATTTGGATTGCAGATTTTTTGATTTATGAATTAATTCCCAAATGGATCAATTAGTACAATTATATTTGAATATTAGAGGAAAAAGTTTACTTGTTACAGTTGACTTGAAACAGCTAATTTTTTATTGAATAGAAAATTTAATTTATATCTTATCTTTTCGACTTATTTCTTAACTCTCCAAAGACATTACTTTTGAATTTAAACTTAAAAGTGTATTAAACGATAATTATGTAAGTTGACACGCGCGTGACATACGTAAACCGTTTCGTTCTTGCGAGGATAGGCCAGTTAAGAACGGTTAAATGGTGGGGAAAAGAACTGCTATCAACCAGTAGTTAAAAACGGTATGTCGCGAAAACATCCTTAATTTTATAAACGTCCGGGTTATTGTCTAGCAGCCAATGGAGGAATATTTTATTTTTTTTTTAATCCTAAATATTTTTCCAACATATTATTTGTAATAGTATTAATAATTTATTAAACCATGTAAATATCGTAAATGCCATGTTTCTTGAGATTTGTTACTTTAGTTTAGTTTAACTTAACTCAAATCGTCTCCATAAATACAACTTTAATTTTTTCGCTGTACGATTTTTTGATAATTCACTAAATTTCAAAATGACAACGTTAATTCATAACTAACAGACCGAGTTTTTGTCCAAAATTTTTAGGAAAGCCAATAATTGACCTTATTAAAATTACATGGGAATTCCTATGTATTTTTTTGGTAAAACTTGCATATACGGTTTTCTTCTATTTTTGGATTATTTGGCAAAATTTTTATATAGTCATATTCTAGGGTCTTCAGGGATTGCAAATATACTGGCGGAGAAGAGAAATTATGTGTTTTAATATTTTTTATTTTGATTTTAAGATTTAAAATTACCATTGATTTTCTCCATATAATGCGAAAACTCCCCTTTATGACAAGAAACGTCAGCGTGCAGTGTTGCCAAATGGAGGTCTGTTAATACGTCCCCAAATTTTCACGTCTGAAATATAATTGGGGAAAATAAAAAGCCGCTTTAACAGGAGAGACTATCTAGAGAAAGATATTTCAGCATATAAGCATGCGCGGTCTTTTTTAATACGTCCCCGAATTTCAGACAAATTTAAAAGTTCTAGTCGGTCATGGTTAGTTCTGGTTAGCAAAGCAGCTTTTTATTTTCCCTATTATTTTCCCCAATTATATTTCAGACGTGAAAATGCGGGGACGTATTAAAAAAGACCGCTCCTGCTTTAACTAACCAGAATTAACCATGATCGACCTTTTAGACAAAATCAAACGCCCTCAATCGGTCATGGTTAGTTTTGGTTAGTTGTGGTTAGCATTTCAGATAAATTCAAAAGCCCCAAGTTCTAGTCGGTCATGGTTAGTTCTGGTAAGCAAAGCAGCTTTTTATTTTCCCCAAGTATATTTCAGACGTGAAAATGCGGGGACGTATTAAAAAAGACCGCTCCTGCTTTAACTAACCAGAATTAACCATGATCGACCTTTTAGACAAAATCAAACGCCCTTTTTCGGTCATGGTTAGTTTTGGTTAGCAAAGCAGCTTTTTATTTTCCACAATTATATTTCAGACGTGAAAATGCGGGGACGTATTTAAAAAGGCCGCTCCTGTTTTAACCAACCAGAATTAACCATGACCGACCTTTTAGACAAAATTAAAAGCCCTTAGTCGGTCATGGTTAGTTTTGGTTAGTTGTGGTTAGCACCTTTTTATTTTTCCCAATTAAAGTTCAAAAATTTAAACACAACAGTGCCCAAAATTATTAAATCCGGCAACACTGTTGATACTTATTTTAAATTTGACAGTAGAAAGAATTTAATGAATTTATAATCAATTAGATATTAGATTTCTAACCTATATATTTTTTTTTATTTAACTTAAAAGTTGTTTTTCCAGATTTTCTGCGTATTTTGTCAATGGATTTTTGTGTGTGTGTGTCATGTTTTAGTGAATAATTATTAATCTATACGTTTTTACCCCGCCCAGCACCCCTATTTACTCCAAGGTCCCGTAAGCTTGTTTAATTAAAAAAAAATAATAAACGCATAATTCCTCTTCTCCGCCAGTATATTTGCAATCCCTGAGGACCCTAGAATATGACTATATAAAAATTTTGCCAAAAAAATCAAAAATAGGAGAAAACCGTATATGCAAGTGTTACCATTTTTTTTTAAGTCTTTTATTTTGTTTATTTTGTTTTAAATTAACCAAAAATATAAGAAGTCGGCGTTACTTTTGAGCATAACCTCAACTAGCACAAACACATTACATCCAATGCCTCAGCAGCTTCAGAAAAGCTTGGATTCCTCTTTCGAGCCAGAAAATATTTCTCCACTTTCAATCTGTACACTCTGTATACACGTTCGGCGCTTGAAAAATTTCGAATATGATTTTTGCGCAATGTGTAAGAGAAGGAGACGGAGTAGAGAGAGAACAAATTTCGCTCCACCCTGGGCGGTTATCGTGTCGTCGTTGCGCTTATCAGTCCGGTCAAAGTTCGGTTGCAATTCCTCGCATACCTAAGTACGTGTTAGCCGATCATGTTTACAATTTATTTCCACCTTTGGTACGAAGACGGATACAGTAATAAAATAAAAATGGTCTTCACTGTTAAACAAAAGATTAATATCATTAAATGGTATTGTTTTTTTGACTTGCGATTATGGGCACGTTAAAAAACAACATACATTTTTATCTATCGTGAGCGCGTAAAATTCCAATACTTGATTCGAGGCTGACCTATAGCTCCAAGCGCTTGCTAAACATCACTGCGAGCCAGCCGAAATTAAATTCACATTGGGAGCGGTACGGGGAATCGGCGTCGCTATCGGTGGGAGGTTTCCTATGCAGTCGTTCTCTGTCTACTCTCTATCTATTAGTGTCTAATACATTAAAATTCAATCCGTAAGATTCAACTCGCCAAACGTGCCCAAATCAGACCCCCTTTAGAATATTGTTCTCATGTCTGGGGAATGGCGTCCCCTACAACACTTAGCATTCTGGACTCCACTCAGAGAGGAGTTAATCGTCTTATTAATGATCCAACGCTCACAGAAAGGCTTCCTGTTCTTGCCCACCGTCGAGCTGTAGGGGATCTGTCCCTCTTCTATAGGTATTCTTACGGCTTCTGCTTAGAGGAGTTAGCCAGTATAATTCCTTCTCTGGCAGCTCCCAACAGAGCGACACGTAGTGCAACTTTTATGCATCCTTTTACAGTTCAGTAAGAGAGGCCCCGAACTTCCCGCTTTCTTCGTTCCTTTATCCCTAGAGTGTCAAGACTATGGAACCTGCTGCCCGCAAAAGTTTTTCCTTCTCCTCCCAATCTCCAAATATTAAAGTCCCGTGTGAACAAACCCCCTCTCACCACACTTAAGACACCCACGGTACGTTAATACTTAGGCATCAGCCTTCGTGGACTGTCCCAAGATAAAAAAAGGGTCGATATCCTCTCCTGGGTTGGGAAACCACGTGCTTAATATTGAAGTGTCTGAATGCGGTAACATTTATTTCCTCATTGGGAGGGGCAATATCTAATAAATCAAATACAAATGTCCTGTTTCTTTAATTTATTATTTTATTGTAATACATAAATTTTGGAATTTGCGAAAAAAAGTTGATTTCTTTGGGTGCCCATTGCCCCCGGACGAAAAATTGAACTTTTAAAAGCAAATCTTCTTTTTTTATCGTCAAATCACAAATTTTGCAAAATTATCTTTCTTTTTTTTTTGTCCTAAAAACCATAGCCACTTGAAATTTTCAATAATTTATTTATGCAAATATTATTCTTCTTTTTCTTCTTCTTCTTCTTCTTCCTGGGAGCCGTCTTTCACTACCGAAGGCAGCGCAGCCTCTTGGGCTTTTTGTACCTAATCTCCCGTTGTCTTTTATACCAATCCTCCCATTAGTCTTGTTTCTTCTACAAGTCTGTATAACCCCGAGACTGGTTGGTTGATATATTCCTGTGGGCTCATTTTCGGTTGCCCAAATAATGCCTGTCTTTTGTGATTTAACGCTTTACATTCACACAGTATGTGGTAGGCGGTTTCTTCCCCCTCGTCCCATATTCTGCAACTTGGGTTCTCATTGTATGAGACTATCTTGTGTAGGTGTCCTCTTAGGTTATCGTGCCCTGTTAGCAACCCTACTGTTATGCGAAGTCTTTTCCTACTTTGTCTTAGTAGTTTTTCCTTCGTTCTTTTGGATGGGCCCCTTATAAAGCTTTTTCCATGTCTTACTCTACTGAGGTTTTTCCAGTATTCCTCGTGTTTGTTTCGGATCCACTCCCTGGTTTGCCCTCGAGCTGTGGTTTTGGGGCAAGGGCAGGTTCTGGTCCAAAGTTTGGTGTGGATGATCCATGTCTCGCTAGCTCATCCGCTTTTTCGTTGCCTTCTATTCTCTAATGTCCTGGTACCCACAGGAGAGTTACCCTGTTGCGTTCTCCCAGGACCTCCTGTTCTTTTTGGCGTTCCCATTTCAGCTTGGACGTCACCTTGCGATTTAATAGTGCTCCTAGTGACGCCTCCTCTTCTGTTCTGTCTGTTATTATGCAGATCAGCTTGTTTTTGTAAGCCCTCCTGTTATTTTCTTTCGTACAGTGCAGTAAAGCATATATTTCTGTTTTAAATACAGAACTGTGTCTTCCTAGTGGAATGGAGAATTGTGAATTCCTCATTTCACTGTACACGCTCGCTTCAGTTCCCTGCCCGGTATGCAAATATTTAAAGTGCCTCTAATTTTAAGGAAAATAAAGATATTTTTGCGAAATTACTAACCGGAACTAACCAAAGCAAAGTTTAAATGGCGTTGCTAATAAAGAAAAGTTCCTATTGACAGTGTCGCAATTAAATTACAATTAAATAAAAATGTTTTGTTCTAAAAGAAAAAAAGGCTTTTGGCAGTTTTTTTTTAATAGAAAAAACAGAGAATGGTTAACATTTTTTTGTGTTTTTATTTGGCTTTAGGTTATTTCTTCATTCAGGCAGTCACAATGTGTAAGTTTAATAACTATTAACAAATATATAATAGCAAAATATATAAAAATATACAATAACAAGAAAAAAATCTATTTACATGTCATTAACAAAATAAATTATATAAAGATTTTTTTCTTGTTATTGTATATATTTTTATATTTTGCTATTATATAAGTATTTATTAATAGGTAAAAATAGCTTACTTTTGTATGTTTATTGGTTTTTTTAGGTTCTTTAAACCTTTTTTTTAAACTGGTGCTGCTTTTTTAAATTTTTATTATTAAAAAAATATTTATTAACTCTGCTACTATATTTTTTTTTTGGTCACTTCCAGTAGCGGCTCATAGTTTTCAAAAGCAAAGGCCGAAAGACGGCAATTGTATTTATTAGATTGCTAAATACTATAAGATTTGTGTGCTAGGAAAATTAACTGAGCAGCAAATCATATTTTTTTTGCTTTCGTGGATGTTATGTACTCGTATAAATTTGTACATAATATTAAGTAGAGAAAGTGTTATTTTCACAGCAAAAAAACATTTTCCCTTTTTTTCTTCGAAATCATGAGACCCCAAAACGTCAAGGGTCTCATGATTTCGAAGAACATGTTAAAAAACTTAATGTCTGTGTGTGTTAGAGACTAAGGTCAATTTTTAGTGTTACAATAAAAGTAGCAATGCAAATTAAATTTAATTTGTTACAAAAACTGCATGGGTATTCTTTTTTATTATTATTTTTGTCTTTTTTCTTTCGATTCTTTTTTTCTTTCCTTCTTTTTTCTTTCTGTTCGTTCTTTTGTTTCTTCTCTTAATTTTTTTTCTTTCTTTTCTTTATTTTTCTTTCCTTTCTTCCCCTTTTTCTTTTCTTCCTTTCTTTTCTTTTGGTTTCATTTTTTTTCTTTTTTTTTTAATTTCTTTTTTTTCCTAGACACTTGGAAAAGCGTAATAATTTACATGACAGACAATAATTTATCTTTTGTAACTGGAATAAGTAACGCCTTAGCAAATGTCAGATCATATCTATATCTCATGCTTTTAACCACGTCTGGCATCCCAACCAACTTCTATTCTATGCCTTTCTACCTAAACTTTGTTTTTGGCTCTCCAGTAACCTTTATAATTAACGTATATTACTTATTGTAGATGGTGACTCCTCCAGCTTTATCCAAGTAAATGCTGGGTTACCTCAGGGCTTAGTACCTACTGGAGCGCCAGATTTAGACTTTGGCGGCCCATAGGCAGAGTGTGTGGTGGAGGCCCTTAAATCGTTTGTGATTAACTGTTGAAAGTTTTTATTAAGGTCGAGTTAAAGAAGAGAGCAACTGAATAAGTTGGCTAATATATAATTTATTTAGAATTAAACTAGAGGTGCCTACAAGCTAAATTATTTTTCGGCTGATTTACACATGAATAAACGTATCGATAATATCGTCGAAGTCTATTTCCCTCAAAACGTTTTTCTCCAAACTAAGGAGAGCTGAAATATATAATCTATTCTCGGTCATGGAATTTCGGAGTTTATTTTTATAAGGTTCAGTTTTGAAAAGGATCTTTTAGCCGTACAATTTGTTACCATTAGTTTGAGATAAATTCTCAGAATTACCTCAACGTTGGAAAAGCGCTCTTTAACATTGTTTTTACACAACAATTCATACATCCATCTCTTATAGCTAATCTCTTCCATTCTCTTACAGTCAAATTTTTCATACTGAACTATAAAAAGTTTAAAATGTATGAATTCGTCGCAGTAGGTTTTCACTAAGTTTTGGCTGGCAGACAAAAATTTGTTAAATTTTTCAAAAATCCAAATTGTGCATTTAAAAGTGAGTACGCATCCATTATCTTCTAAAGACCGGTCATGAGCTGGTCGACAACTGGGATGTAGCTTTAGTCCTAAATTTGTCCGAGGGTGACAACTGAACTTCCCAAGCTTGCGGGCAATCTAAAGTGGACAACCGGACGTTTCTTTTGGTTTTTAATTAATACATCTATTGTGTTGACGTTTGATGCTGCTTAATCTCGAAGATTTTTAAATGTTAACTTCTCCCGCTCAAAGAAAAAAATAAGTTTTTTGTCTAAATCTTTGTAACAAAACTCAATAATTTTTTTGTTTCTACTGAGCCTTTATCGATTTTTTTTTTTTTTTGTGGTGTGGTGGCGGCCATAGGCAACTGCCTATGTTGCCTATGCTTAAATCCGGCACTGACCTACTGGCACCAGTTCTATATTTTCTTCACATGAACGATCTTCTCTCTTACATGATTTTTTTTTGTTGGGACAGTCCACAAAGGCTGATGGCCTAAGTACTAACATACCGTGGGCGTCTTAAATTTAGTAAGAGAGAGTTTACTTACACCGAAGACCTTAAGGACTAAAATTAACGCAACGTCATTTTGTAGGCAGGGTGTTTGGTGTAGTGGTCTGTTTTGGAAAAACGTAAACAAATTGCCAGATCTCAAAAATCAATATCAGAAAATTATCTTGGAAATATAATAAAATTATTTTAAAATATTGGTTTTTGTGTTAATATAGACAACATCGATTATTTTAACATCGTTTATTGATATGACAGTTCCAAGATCCGATTGTACCGGCAACAAGGTTGATTTGAACAGTTGCTGTATTTGTTTGATAAAAATTATATTAAATAAGGTATTGTACGGCACTTCGATGTGATTTTATCTCTTTCTGTTAGGTTGTACTATTAAATAACACGTTTTGTAAACTGACTCGATCAACAGCAATTGAATTGAGCATCTAAAGTGAATACATATCTGTCTGTCACTTTAGATAACAAACAAAAATAGTTTTCTGGCTTTAAAAATAACAGCCCTAACAATAAAGCATTATTGATTTATATAAATATTAACTATGGTGCAATGCCATAAACATTGAAAAAGTTAATATTTCCGGAATGATGTTTTTCAATGTGTTTAATCAACGTAGCCGGTGCAGTGTGTTTACAAGGACTCTCCCGCTTCTCCCCTTTGGTTATATTAATGCCAAACAAGGTTTGTTTACTTTTATTCTATCTAAGAATTCGTTGATTTACAAGGTACTTAAATATTTGGAGATTTGGAGAAGAAGGGAAAACTTCTGCGGGTAGTAGGTTCCATGGTCTGGATACTACATGGTAATTAAATTTTCGAGAAACGAGTTAGGCACTAGACTCTTTTCCGTGCCCGGCGACGCTCATGTTTGCACGGAAATTTAAATTTAAATATAAACTTATTTATGGTCTCTCCTGTATTTCTTTCTCGTCCATTTCCTCAAATCGTTAAGTCCCGCATTAATAAACTGTCTCTTACGTTACTTTCTTAAGACGCCCACACTATGTTAGTGCTTAGGCTTCAGCCTTCGTGGAGTATCCCAAGATTAAGAAAAAAAATCCAGATAATTTTCATATTGCCCTCCCAAGTATTTCTGGATGCCGACCTGGTTTGCATGACCCCGTCACGGCGACTCATTCATCATCGTAATCAGCAACACCGTAACCGTAAACGCGGGCCGCCTACTGCTGAAACGGTCCGATAATGCACCTTCTGATTTACGGCACTTGATTTACAGGCCGTGCCGCATTATCACCTCCAGCGGCACGGCGACCACGAGCCCATAAATCAACCCGCACATATTACATTGTGTAAGCAGCCCAGGCCTCGGTGAGAAATTGCACTTTTCCTGTAACGATGCAGTCGCTGGTCTGTGGGTTCAGTGGTCTGATGTATTTTCCGAACCGACTAATTTATTATCACTAGCTTTAAATAAAGGAATTATGATTAACCATAGAGTTTCTCTAGAAAGTTGATAACACTAAACATTATACTTGTTTATATTACAAGTGCTTTTATTATAAATATGATTACAACAACGAATGTGAAAAATTAAAATAACAAGATCATAGACCGAGTCGTTCTAGTCACATGAGTGTTGTAGTCATGTTTAAGCGCACCTGTGATAATCTAGTCAACAAGTTTAAAAACGTGTTAACTCCTAAAATTGGATTCGGAATTATGTCTGGGCCATTTGAAGGTCATATGATAGATAACAAATGAAAAACTTGGGAAAGTATTTGATTAAGAATAAAACAACGGATTCGAATTCAGCGACCAAAAAAAAACATATGTATGATTTTTTAAAGATTTTTTTTAGGTTATTCCTGGAGTTGACCTTCAAACCTTGAACCTGACCTGGTGGAGCCTAACCGACCCGCTCATCGTAATTTGCGACCCCCGAAAACCCTAGGATACCATCTCCGATGCCCGTGTACAAGCCTAGATAAAATGTTGACCTGTGTAATTAATGTAGTAGGAATTTGTGTCAAAAATAAATATATTTTTAGATATTATAACCTATTTTATTATTATTATTGCCTTCGGCTTAGCTGTTCGCCGTGTAGAGCAGAATGCCATGAGTAAGAATTTGGTTTTTATAACGAAAGCAAATTAGGCGCCACGGTGTTTCTTCTATATATGGTTACATAATTGTTTTAAATTGGTTTGAAACCCCGAAAGTAACCAATTTCTAATATTTAGTATGATGTTTATGAAATCTCGACAAGACTGAGATAAAAGTGACTTAATATAAATATATTAAAAAGGGGGATTAAACTCATAAACAGTCAGTTTAAAAACAAACAATAATATTTTAGTTTGTTTTATTTGGGTTACTCGCCTTTTTACTTTTTGGAAAATGGGACCCTCTTGGTCCGGGTCCCGGGGTATGCGGGCTGACCCTGTCCAGCCCTATGGACTCCTATGAACTTGCAGATCGCCTGCAACAAAAAAAAAAAAGAAAACCCCCCAAAAAAAAACCAAAAAATCACAAATATTAATTTACGTTTCGGTGGCAAGTCGGCCACCGTTATCAAGATTGAAACTAAAACAAAAAATTAAATTAAATTTTAAGAAATTTTAGGTCTGAAAACTTAGGAAATTCTGATAGCTTTTGAACTTTTAATGACGTTTTGTCATAAGTGACAATAGGTTATTGGACTGGTGTATGTATAGTATTTAAAAAGACCAGAAAGGTGGGTGGTATGGTGTGTTAATTGATTTTAAGTTTACCTGAATTTACTTCAGCATCAAGCATAGGTAACCATGTATTATTTAAACTAACAGATATTGATGCTACACATCTGTCTTTATTTAATAAAATAAATGCACTTTCTTTTATTTTACGTTTTTTTGTACAAGTTTCCTTTGCTATAATGCTAGAAGCATTCCAGTTTATTATGTGGTTATTATCAAATGCGTGTTGACAGATTTTTGATTTGTGGAATTCTGTGTTTCTAATATATGTTCTATGTTCTTTTATGCGTTTGGCTAATGGTCTGGGTCCATAGGGCTGGACAGGGTCAGCCCGCATACCCCGGGACCCGGACCAAGAGGGTCCCATTTTCAAAAAGTAAAAAGGCGAGTAACCCAAATAAAACAAACTAAAACATGGATCCGCCACAAAACTATAGAACATATTTACAAAACAATAATATATTATATACTTACATATTATTTACAATACCCCATACCATGGTGATTTATTTTGTCAGTAGTGTGTGAGAAAAATGTAAAATTAAACAAAAAAACAAATACAATAATACAAATGCATACTCATAATTATTATTAAGTTTTTTTTTATTAATAAAATCTTTGATTAGGTTAAGCTGTGGCAATTTTCTTCTTCCTTTTTTTGTGGGCTTTGCAACTGATAGTTCAGGTAAACCTGCAGTGGTACAACACTCAAAATTCTGAACTGGGTTCAACAGTGAACTGGAGTTCAAGAAAACTTGTGTTGAACAATTGTTTATGCAACTGGGCCTAAGTGGTCTAGAAATTCTAAGTTAAAATAAATTTAAATAAAAGTTAAATTATGTTTAACTTTGTCTGCATAAACCAGCCTTTACTGGCTAAGAAAATCAGTAAGTTTACGGTTCTATCAATCGTGTCGTCCATTGTTACCTCATAGCATAGCGACTGTATTTTATATTGTTGATTAATTATTATTTTGCCTTTAACGTTGCTCCATTCGCGCAATTGTTTCATACCATTCGTACTTAGATTTTAAACCAGAAATCGAGAAATTGCCTGGTTTTGAGTACTTCGGAAATTTAACTTGTTTCTCAAAATCACGAGAATGTAGCTCGGAATCGGCTCAAATATTCGGCCAAATCTGAGCATTTATGTTTAGTTTTTTGAGTTTTGTAGTTTTTATTTCTATATTTCCAAAATTTTCATATATTTCCAAAGTTTCCTGATACATTTTCGGAAATATTTCCAAATATATATTTCCAGAAATTTTTCAATACCATTTAAAACCCAAACATATTTTATATTTACCAGAAAATGCACTAGGCTGCTAACGAGACATCCAACAGTATATAAAATAAAATAACTAAATCATCGTGACGTTTTTCGGTGCTGACACGCTGACTCTAAAGGACTCCAACGGGACAATGGCAGCATGTAATGCGGTCCTTCGGCTTTACAACGATAACAGCTGTCGGCCTTCCTCAATGGACCTCGATCATCATTGTTAAGCTACCGTGTGAGGGCCGTTTTGTGTAATAAATTAACCCAAATTATGCTACGTGGTGACAACTATTTTGTACGCGAGATTTTACATCGTATAATAACACTTTTTGTGAGAATTTTCGGGTGTTTATGGCACCCTTGCTATCTGATTACTAATTATTATTATGGCACAGTTTATAGGGATTTTAGGGGTTATTAAAGTTTAGCAACAAACCACCTAGTGCTATTTTTTAAAAGTGATGTGTAGAACCTAAAATAAATTATATTAAGTAAAAAAAAACTAAAAAAACACGCTTTTATAGCAAACTGACCTAAAAAGTAGAAAATAATTTTTAAGTATAAAGAGTTTGTGTGACAGTAGTGGCGTACATGGGCAGGGGGGCCCCGTTTCTTGAGCATCGAAAGCGTGAAACTGGTTCAAAGTTGTCAAATCTGGATATCAAAATATTTTTGGTTTAAAAATACACCCTAAAAATATTAACAATTTGCTAAAATTAAGATTTTTTTTCTAAAGGGGCAATAATAATCTAAATATAAAAAAAAATAAAAAGTAAGTATGCAGTAGGTGGAAGTGAAGAGAAGAAATCAGTATAATCAAACTATTTCAGGAGCCAAAGACCGTTTTAACAATCACATAAAAGATAAAGTCTCTTTTGGTCGAATGGCAGTAAATCCTTCTGGTTCTTTGCCAAAAACATTAGTCAAAACTTTTGCACAAATTTTTTCCACTCCTAATCTCTAAAGATGAAATTGTTTTTACCTCTTAAAGAAAAGCCGAACTATTTGCCAAACAATTTGCTGCAAATTCTACTCTCGATCCGCCCGTTAATCTTTCTCTACCAACAGTTGCTCCTGTTCCACATAAAATGTCCGATATAATTTTTAAAGACAAACAGATCAAGCGTATCTTTCTTTTCTTAATACCAAAGATCATCTAAGCTGGCATATGGCATGACATACCAGCAATCGTTTTGAAAAAATGTGCTCCTGAATGCAAAACTCTCCCCTCTAACTATAGACCTATATCTCTTCTTTCTTTTGTTTGCAATGTAATGAAAAATTTATTTATTCTCAAATATTGAAGGATTTGGAAAAACACAAAATTTTACATGACAGACAGTATGGATTCCGTCACAGAAGATCCACAGCTGATCTTCCTTTGTCTTACACAACTGGAACAAGTCCTTTGAGTTTCTTGGTAAATCCCAGATCGTTGCTCTTGACATATCTAAAGCTTTTGATCAGATATGGCATGATGGGCTTCTTAACAAACTTTCTTATTACGGTCTTCCACCTAAGCTTTGTTCTTTGCTTTCCAGTTTTAATTCTAATCGACGTGTATCAGTTATTGTAGATGGTCATACTTCCAGCTTTTATCCAATTAATGCTCGGGTGCCCCAGCGCTCAGTACTGGCACTAACTCTGTTCCTTCTTCACATTAACGATTTTCTCTCTTTCACAACCAATCCTATCCTTAGTGTTGCTGACGATAGTACCCTTCACTCTAATATTAAATTTCTTAAGCCACCCTGTAATTCTGATATGGAAAGCAAGCGAGGGTCAATACAGATATCTCTTTCACAAGACCTTAAAGTAATCTTGGATTAGGGAGCCAAAAATCTTGTCCGGTTGAATGCCTCCAAAACACAGCCCTGTTCGCTATCGTGAAAAAAGTCGGTCAATGCTCATCCGTTACTTATAAGCGGCCAAGCTCTGCAGAACGAAGAATCGTTTAATCTTGTGGATGTTACTTTTGAGAATAACCTTAACTGGCACAAACATATTACATCCATAGCCTCAGCAGCTTCAAAGAAGCTTGTATTCTTTTTTCGAGCCAAAAAGTATTTTTCTTTTTTTAATCTGTATACTCTGTATGTATCCCAAATCAGACCCTCTTATAGAATATTGTGCTCATGTCTGGGGAATGGCGTCTCCTACAACACGTAGCATTCGAGACTCCATTCAGCGAAGAGCTTATCAATGATCCCACACTTATAGAAAAGCTTCCTTCTTTTGCCCACCGACAAGCGGTAGGTTTCACTATTTTATAGGTATTTTCACGGCTTCTTCTTCGAAGAGTTAGCCAGCATAATTCCTTCTTTGGCAGCTTCCAACAAACCATCACGTACTGCTACTTTAATGCATCCTTTTACGGTCCAACTAAAGAGGCCCAGAACTTCCCACTTTTTTCGTTCCTTCATTTCTAGAGAGTCCAGATTATGGAACCAGCTACCTGCAGAAGATTTTCTTTTTCCCCTAAATTTCCAAATATTTAAGTCTCGTGTGAATAAACTCCCTATTACCAAACTTCAGACATCCACGTTACGTTAGTTTTTAGGCCTTAGCCTTCGTGGACAGTCCTAAGATAAAAAAAATATTAAAACAATTAGCTTGCCGATTTAAAGTCGGTCACTTCAGATCCAGGTCCCTAAGTCAAAGGCTACCAAGGTCAGCATTTAAGCTGCCCCCCCTATACCCAGGTCTGAATACGCCCATGGTGGCGTACCCAGCGGGGACAAGGGGGCATTGGCCCCCCCCTGAAAAACTTGGGAAATATTTTTTTAAGACCTCGGCCTTAGCGCGCGGGGACGCCCCCCATTTGCCATTTAAAAGGGCGCCGCGCCGAATCCTTGTTCTTTTAACGATTTTAACGACTTCTTGGTAAAAATTGGGCGTGGCACCCCCAAAATTTTCTGGATTCGCCGGACATGCCTCCGGCGGGTATGGCTTGCCTCCCTCAAAACTTTTTTCTGGGTATGCCACTGTATTACAGTGATAGAAAGTCCAATAATCAATTATTACTAATTTATTTCAAATAAGATTAAAATTAAAATTAAAATTGATTGTTTGTTTGCATTGAATAAGCTCCGAAACTACTGGACCGATTTGAAAAATTATTTTACCATTAGAATTCTACATTATCCCTGATAAACCTATCGGAGAAAGGCGTTTTGAGGATTTTTTCTGCCAATAAAAATTGCAAAATGTTATTAACAAAAAAGGATTTTTTTTTATAATTATGATGTATTCAAAACACTTTGAAGAATTTATTTCCGCTGAAAATTTAACTTAAAGTTAATATTTCAACAAGTTAGACAATTGGTAATAAACAAAATTGTTTCGAACTTTCGTCTTCATTGTACATTAAAAAAAAAAATATTTAAAAAACTGTCGTATAAATTTTTCGTGTTGTGGAGCCTTTTTTATATACATACCTAACAAGATCACACTATAAAAGTTTTAAAAAATTTAATGCTTTGTTTATAATAATTTTATAACTTTGTCAATGTTACTATGATTTTTTATTTTTTGTTAAAGTTATTATAAACATTAATTTTTTAAAACTTTTATGGCGTTATTTTATTAAGTATCTATATAAGAAGGGCTTTACGAAGCGAAAAATTTATACGGCAATTATTTAAGCATTTTTTTTTAATGTACAATGAGGACGAAAGTTCGAGACAATTTTGTTAATTGACATTATTGTCTAACTTGTTGAAAAACTAACTTTAAATTTAAATTTCAACGGGAATAAATTCTTTGAAGTATTCTGAATACACCATATTTTTTAAAAAAAATTCAATTAACATTTAATACCCTAAAAATAATTATTTAGTGTAACGTAGTCGATTTTGACGCCGAGCGCGCAACCAAAACTGTCGCGCGGAGGCCCATTTTCAGCGTTAAATTAAAATTAAAAATAATGGAGTTGGAGCTCCGGGAGCTTAACCTTTTTATCGGAAATTTCCTACATTTCAAGGATCTTTTTTGCAATTTTCGCTATCTCTTATGGTTTTTGAGTTATCAGCAAAAATCAAAAAGCGTTTTTTTATTTTGTTTTTTGTTAATAACAACTACAATTTTTATTGGCAGAAAAAATGCTTAAAATGCCTTTCTCAGATTTGCATTCCGCGTCGAATGAGCTATTGCTTTTATTTTTCAGAGCCTTCTAACATTTTTTTTGCGCAGGAAACATACTTCTGGACTAGACTATGCGCACTCAGTATTAGTATAAATACCCGTGCAGTCACGTAACATATTAAGTATTCACCTGATGATTACTTCTTTTTATCTAATTACTGTTTTTATTATATAATTTTTATTATTATTTATTTTACAGGAAACATTTGCGATTTACATTAGAAAATTAATAAGTGTCCATTTGGAAAGATGCCATTGCTGAGAAGCGTTGTATTATCATCACGTTAATTTTCTACTTGTTAACAAATTTGTTTTAAAGTAGTTCACTTGTAAAACAGCTTTTTTTAAGAATCAAAATTAAATTAAAATATAGAACTAATAAAAATGTCTTTTATCTAATTGAAAAAAAACCGTAATTTTTTTATCATCTGTGAAGTGAGATATTAACAATCAAATTATGCATAATTAACATTGACGATATCTGTCATGTATGAAAGCCATGCATTCCTTTCGTAATATCTTAAGAACGGTTCATACGATATTTTTTAAAGTAATGCAGTATGAATCAAAGTATTAGAAAATTTAAAAAAAACTCCAAATTTTTTAACCGTTTTGTTAAAAGATATTGATTTTTAAAGGTTTACTAGGCCTGTTTGTTATTAAGAAAAAGTGTACACTATTTTATTCTTTTTTTTTACGTAATCGCCCTTATAAAAGGTGTATTTTAGGGCTAGGTGGCCTGAAAAAGTGTAAAATAGTGCAAAATATAACTGAATAACGAACATACTTCATGTGTTGTATGTACAGTCTCCTATAGTTTGTCCAAGCTAACATTTTTGCGTTGGCTTACATGAATCAGGCTGGTTCAAAAACAAAAATCACTAGACTTAACGTCAAAATCAGCTGATTGGCGTAAATCACCCAGTAATGAATTAAAGGCATTTCAATTTTTTTATTAAATTTTTCTTGTGTTTGGGTGTGTTGTTTCGTGTTTTAAAGTAATTAGTGAGATTAGAGATTACTCTGCAGTGTTTTTATTTATTATTATTTTTTTGGTGTGGACTATTTGACATTTTTTATATTTCATAATTTATTTTATTTTGAACTAAGTTTTATTTTTATTGGTTTTAAGAAAAAACCTCTAGAATAGATTAAGATATTCTTAGAGTATGAATCACAGTGATTACCTACTGTATTTCCAGTTAGGAAAAGCTTCGGAACCCACTTCAGAGCTGTGATGAGTCGGAGGTAAGAAAATATAACCTAATATATATTTCTTGAAAAATGATGCTCAGATGTGTGAATTTTAAGATTTAAATATATTTATGAGTGTATTTTTTTGGATCCCATAGTGGCAGTTGTTGACAATATAAAAAGCTAAATATGCAATTTATAAGTAACTTAAGCTTAATGGAAAAAACCAAATGTGCAACACATGAGAAGGAAATTTTAAAAAAATTTATGTAAAATGAAGATTTAGGAGAAAATAAAAATCTTTAGGTGTTTCTTGATAAAACCTGGATCTTCTTGAACAGCTCTTTTCGCAGGTCTTAGCAGGATGATGATGTATATTTTAGTGGAAAGGTAAAACGTTCTGATGACTAATTATACGCTAGAAAAAAATACTTTCCTACACTTAAGGTAAAATTGAACGGCCCATTTTTTTAAATTCACAAGGTGAAGCACTTTTACAATCCTCTAATAAAATTTCCTCTTTTTCTTCCCACTTTTCCGCACCTTCATCTCTGGAGTTTCGAGACTACGAAATCTAAATATATTTAAGTCCTTTATCAGTGATTTACTTCTGACTTCACTCTAGACACTAGTAGTATGTGAACACTTAGACTTCAAGCATAAGGGGTATCCTGAGAAAAAATAAATATATGACAGATTCGGTAGATACCTCAGTTAGGGTCTCTTTTATACATAGGACATATGATTAAACCTGTAGCTCTTAGACAACATTAAACTACAGAAAAAACTTGCTGCATTCTTATGAAACATTAAAGTATATTTAATTAAATCACTACTGAAATACTTATATTTTCCTCAGATACATGATTCTACATGCTGGTTCCGAAAAAGGATGTTGATGGTGCCAGTTTTTACGTTTTTAATAAATTTATTTTATAAAATATAAGCATCTTATTATTGTGTTAATGATACTCTGAATAAATAAATGATTATTACTGTTTTGTTTTATTTATTTTATTATTTAATATAGAAAGCAGCTAAAGAAGTTATATCAGATGAAATAAATCGACTTATCTTTAGGCATCTTTAAAAATAGTAAAATTACATAATAAGGGATATCGATAACCATCCCTTATAGTGAGCTAATTTATCAAGATATTTCAATTCAACTGTAAAGTTTTCCTGCAAATATAACAAAACATAACAGGTCTGTTTGTTATTCAAAAATAGTGTACAATATTTTACGTACTTAAGCGCTCTAATTAAAGCTGTATTTTAGGACTAAGTGTGTACAAATAGTGTAAACTATTTCTAGATAACAAACACTTAATAAATAACTATTAATCTGCACTATATAGGCGATAATGATAATTTTTAATAAAATATTATGGCCAAACATCAAGCTTTCACAATTCATGCAAATATATGAACACCAAAAAAATACTGATAAAGTTAGTTATTGTAATCTAACAACAATTGTTTTAAGATATTAAAATTTTGAAACTCCCTTACCTCAGTACGGTCCTGACTAAAATTTTTATACCAGCCAACTTAAATCTGAAAAACAAAATTTACTAATATGTAGGGATATTCGCATTGGCAACCTAAAAATGTTAGCTTGGACAAACTATACAAAAATAATATTTTCAAGCATTAAGAATCTTTGACTTTTAGTAAAACGCATTCGATCCTATTTATAGCGCTATTTGTGGTCTATTTAAAATGCTGCAACACGAATTAAACTTAAATAGGAAAAAACTTAATGATCTGTCCTGGGACTAGTCCCGGCTCATTCAACAATCAATTTTTGTTAGACAGAGATGAAGGAGTTCGGCGAGGAAGGCATGGAAGAGACGAAGATAAAAGATGTTCATACGAGATTGAGGGTTTGAATTGTGGACGGGCCGGGCTTTACTTACTATAAGGCGATAATTTTGTGTACGGCTTTTGCAAAAAACTACCTCAAAAGAAAACAAATGACTATTTTTACAGCTTTTTTATTTTGTGTATTTAAGTATTATCAGCGCGTCAATATTTACTTGTTACAAAATTTGTAACTAAAACACATTTTTTATAATGTATTGTCACATTGTGTATCTAATGGTAAAGTCCATAAGAAATTATAAATATTTACATTAAATTTCTCTATTTACTATAATTGATCGAAACGTGCGTCAAACAATTCCTGTCTACTAACAACGAACGTGAGAGGAATTTGACTCCATCTGACGCAACCCATGAAACAGAAAAAATGTGATTAATATTGTTGTTTAATTTTTATTAAAAACTCTAGATTAATCAAATATTTTCCGAAGTTCCCATTATTTCCACCAAGTCCATGAATATTACCTCACTCTAATTATAATCGAAGAGTTTTTGCAAGTTGTTTATAGAAGTGGTGTTTAAGAGCATTAATAAGGTCGAGAATATTTGTGAGTTTTTATTCCCATTTTTTAAAAATCGGTGACTTTTACAAATTATTTTTAATTTAATCGATCGTTCACCGCTTAAAGCAGTCTTTCCCAAAGTGGGCGATAAAGCCCCTTGTGGGCGCTGGAGGGCTAGAAGGGGGCGGTAAGGTGCTCAGAAAAAATTGGGGGACGCTGATGTGATAAAAGGGGGCGATGGGTGATTTGTAACTTCAGCTACTTCATATATTAAAATTCACTAAAATTAAAATCCTTCTACTACACAACATTCATTTATTAGTTCATATTTATATCCTCTTTTATTGTATTTATATGTATTGCTCACAACGCTATTTATATCTTGTTATTATATATTTAGTAATAGGTATAAAACACTGAAACTGAAAGGTATTCGTGTCTTCAAGTGTCGCAGATGAGGTCCCCACCTCCGAAGACACGTATCAAAAATAGGTATATCTATTGTTGCGCCAAGCTGAGCTAAATAGGTAAAAGATACTCTTAATATTAAAAAGTTATTGTTAATTTTGAATAAAATATTATATTGTAAAGTTGCATTAGGTATTATTGCTCTCTCTGGTAAGAAATGTCTCGTTTAGACTATAGGTTTAATTAAACTTCAGGCGAGACTAATATGTTATTGAGGTTTTTAAGGTGAAAAAAAGGGAGGGGCGCTACAAAATAACTAATTTTTAAAGTGGGCGTTAGACGAAATAAGTTTGGGAACCTCTGGCTTAAAGGTCTATTCATACACATCAGTGACGTCTCATTCCCGGTCTGTAAAGTGATACCAGTCCCTTTCCTTCAAATAAAATATGCTGTTTTTTCTTCAAACGTCGATAAATTAATGCAAAAACATCTCTTTTAATAGTAATAATTATTAAAGGTAAGTGAGTTCGCAAGGCGGCTTAGACCGGTGTCGGTGAATAGTCGCTATAGTAATGTAACGCAAAGCTGTCAGTGGATACCGTCAAGAATAGTATATCATTTTAAATGGAGGGAAAGTGATACTTTTCATGGTGCACTCGTGTTTAACAGCCGAACGAAGTAAGGCTGGAAACAGTAAGCAAGCCATGAAAAATAACTTTTCTTCCAAATAAAATATGCTGTTTTTTCTTCAAGCGTCGATAAAGTAACACAAAAACCTTTTTTTTTATAGTAAAGATAAGTGAGTTCGCAAGGCGGCTTAGACCGGCGTCAGTGAATAGTTGCTATAGTAATGTAACATAAAGCTGTCAGTGAACACTATCAACAATAGTATATAATTTTAAATGGAAAAAAAGTGTTACTTTATGGTGCGCTCGTGTTTAACAGCCGCACGAAGTAATGCTGGTAATAGTGAGCAAGTCATGAAAAATATCTTTTCTTCCAAATAAAATATGCTGTTTTTTCTTCAAACGTCGATAAAGTAACACAAAAACCTTTTTTTTATAGTAAAGATAAGTGAGTTCGCAAGGCGGCTTAGACCGGCGTCAGTGAATAGTTGCTATAGTAATGTAACATAAAGCTGTCAGTGAACACTATCAACAATAGTATATCATTTAAAATGGAAAAAAAGTGACACTTTATGGTGCGCTCGTGTTTAACAGCCGAAGGAAGTAATGCTGGTAATAGTGAGCAAGCCATGAAAAATAACTTTTCTTCCAAATAAAATATGCTGTTTTTTCTTCAAACGTCGAATAAGTAACACAAAAACATTTTTTTTTTCATAGTAACAGATAAGTGAGTTCGCAAGGCGGCTTAGACCGGTATCAGTGAATAGTTGCTATAGTAATGTAACATAAAGCTGTCAGTGAACACTATCAACAATAGTATATTATTTTAAAGGGAGAAAAAGTGATACTTTATGGTGCGCTCGTGTTTAACAGCCGAACGAAGTAATACTGGTAATAGTAACAGATAAGTGAGTTCGCAAGGCGGCTTAGACCAGTGTCGGTGAATAGTTGTTATAGTAATGTAACATAAAGCTGTCAGTGGACACAGTTAAAAAATAATTTAAATTAAATTGCATCTTCGATTGCGTTTTAATTCAGGATTGATAAACAGTTATTAAATAAGAACATTTAATATTCAATTGAGTAATAAAAAAAAAAGTTTTGTTTTTTGTTTAATAAATATTGAGTTGTTGACGCTTGTTTTGTTGTTTGTTTGTATCTATGTTGCTATAATAACAGTTTTTAATCCGCCGGCGGGTAAATGAAAAGTCAAGCTCCGGCGGAGGAAAATGAAACTTTGCGGTCGCCTACACAGTCAAGTAATGACGTATGAAGAAAAAAGTTTTTATTGGGTACTCGCCAAGATGTACTGTTAGAATTAGCGGCATAAATGAAAAGTACTTAATTTTTTAATTTTTCAATAGTAAAAAAAAAGGGGTCATAAGTGTTACAGCTAGTCCGTCCCTGCAGCTGTGGGTAATTCACCACACTGTCTTTAAAAGTAATTTATAAAGTCTTACTTTATTACATCCTATAAAAAAAAAATTGAAATATACCTTGGTGATTCAATGACTATGTCTAAAAACGTAATTCCATTAGAGCTCTTTGGAAGCCAATACCTCCGAAGAGGAGTTAATAGGTATAAACTTATAGTATTCTTTTTACGTGTTTTTTCATATCCGGGAGATTTCTTAAATTTATCGGACCCACTGTATATTTTTTAATGTAATGCATTTATTGTATATTTGCATATTTTTTTCGCATAAGTTAGTATATATTTTTAAAAAAGACTGCATTTATGTGCGCATATTTCTTACGCTTTTCCGTGCATATATTCCGAAATCTGCAAATCAGCAAAGAACTTACCGAGTCAAAAAGGGATTGGTCTTATTTCAGATCTCGGTACTTAAGGAGACCGAGATTCTTGGATAGGAACTTGGCCCTTATTTTACCTAAGTGTTTTTGCTTGCTTAATTACAATTAATTAGTTTATTTAGCATAATAATAAAATGTGTTAACAATTTTGTAAGATAATAATACTCATGTAGTGCTAAAACTGCCCGATTTTATAGAAAATGTAGGTAACATAATATAATTTATTTTTTTTACTAAAAACGTCGAAGAAATAATTTGTTTTTGTTTTTCTGCTGCCACAATTAATATGCACTCAATTAATTATGGAAAGGTCAATCATTAAGTAATAGATTTGATGTGGATTAATAGGTAGATAATTAATATAAAAAGGTATTTTAATGAAAAAATTTGCATACTAGGGTTAAAAAAGAATATATTTTTAAAACTGTTTTAAAGGTCGTTATAGCCAGCTTTCTATCTATTTTTTATAAGAGGTAAATTTAGTATCCGCCTCATGATGGCGTACGTAAGGGGAGGGGGTAGCCTTTTTTTTGCTAAATGTAAATACGAATCATTATTTATAATTTTGGAATGAGTAAGCATGGCAGTTTATAATTTTGGAATGAGTAAGCATGGCAGTCAAAAAGCTTTGGATGTTTTTGCTCTTAGCAAACTTCTTTAAAATTGCGAAAAATTTCGCAGACCGGACTCTTCGGATAAAAATACAAAAAAAGTTCCTATAAACATATGTCACAAACTTCATAACTTTCCAATTTTGGTAAAGTTTGAAGAAAAGACATAATTATTTTATTTTATAATGTATACTTTATTTAGGAAATTTTATGTAAAGGCTTTACCTAATTAGTAACTTTTTTGGCTAGTGCAGTTTGTTCATAAATTGTTCCGTTTTTTGGAGTAAAAAAAATTAAACGCATGTCTGCAATACGAAGTCAGTAATACAAAAAAGTGGTATAAAACTATACAATAAAGCAGCAGATTATTACAAATATTGTTGCAATAAGGCCTGGGAAAACATGAACATCTATTTAAAATATGTCTATGTTTATTCACATTTATAAAATAAAATCATTTTTTCTCACAAATTTTCCGCTTTGTAGTTTAGGGAGTAATGTAATATTGGAAACTGTGTAAGTGAAATTTGGTGTTCTGTAACCTTCAGTTAATAAGATTCAGGTGTTGTGTGTGTGTTTTTTATGTATAAGTAGGTGTGTGTGTGTGTGTTTGTGTGTGTGTGCGTGTGTGTGTGTGTGTTTGTGTGTGTGTGTTTGTGTGTGTGTGTAGGTATATAATTTACTGTGGCATCTTGTGCGTGTATTATCCTGTATTCTGACCACATTTCTTCTTGTGGCATCATACACCCCGATGTCACAGCAAAATTAACTCTAAAATCGTTTTTATACGACTGCTTTAGAAAATGGGGTTTTGCACACGCTAAACAAGCTTTGAAAATTGTATTTTGCGCACAATGTGTGCAAGGAAAATATGTTTTTTTTGCACACGGTTCTGTCTTTCAATATGATTTATTATGGTTTTTATTGTTATGTCAAAAATATAGAAAACTCAAAGTAGGCTTTATTCCATAGCAACCGTCATAGTTTTCTTGTTTTGTTGATTAGATACCAATTTAGATACAAAAAATTTTGATTTCGCGAAAAAATGTCTGATTCTGAAGAAATTCTAAAAAAAGCGAGTTTAATCTCGTCAAACCTACTTCCAACAAAGTCAAGAGATCGATATGAAGCCGAGTTACATCGATTTAGAAGTGGAGACAAGCAAATAACGTACAAACGTTTTCCGAAAATGTTATGTTGGTGTACTTTGAAGAGCTGTCGAACAAATACAAGTCTTCAACATTATGGAGCACCTTTTCCATGCTAAAATCAACCCTGAGGGCAAACCAAAATACGGATATTGGGAAATACCAGAAGTTGCAGGCCCTAATAAAAAGAAAATCAGAAAACTATGTGCCAAAGAAGTCCAAAATTCTTAGCGAGAATGATTTTTGCCGCTTCCTAAAGAACGCTTCAGACGAGAAATATTTGCTAATCAAGGTAGGCATCACAGTTATTTTATTTATTTTATGGTGTCATTTTTTATAGTGAGAAGGTTTAGTAGGCAGGGGTTACCCAATTCTGTTTTTTAAATAGTGCTAGTTTCATAAAGTACTTACTTAAAATGAATAAAACTAAAGACTTATCGGTATTTTTTCTTGTTTCAGGCAGTGTGGCAGTCGGACTCTCTGGGGCATGCCGAAGAGAAGAATTGTGCTTCCTTAAAAAGAAAATATGACGGATTTTGGCAGCGCAATGTTAATTAAACTAGAGAATACCAAAACGAAGATGCCGAGATCATTTACAGTGTCAGGAAGTCTCTACACCATCTTAAAAAAGTATTCTGCCCTTCGACCTCCACTCCTGCAAACAGATCGTTTTTTCTTAATTATCAAAATCCAGCTCAGTCGCCGAAAGTTATATAGATGACTCGCTTAGTAATAAAATGGATGTTTCAGAGAGGATCTCTTCCTCTGTGTCGTCTGTTGCGGCACAGCCACAACAGCAATTGAGTAATGAAGTGCCGCAAGAAAACTGCAATATGCCGACGACAGAGAACTGTATAAGCAAGGTGCCAGAAAATGTTGTCTCCATCGTTAAAAAGTCGATCAACAATGCGACGATTCCTGCAGAAGTAAACATTACAATTAATATTTTAAAATAGTTATGAAGTTTCCTGTTTGCTAAATTATAGTCTGTAGTTTCTTGTTTTCATTATTTTTGTTTTGCGTTTGTTTTTAAAATAAAAATTTACACAAAAAATGTTTTTTTATTTGCAGTCGTATAAAAGTATCGTAAAAACTCGTTAGAAAACCTCTTTGCACACTCGCGAGACTTGTGGACCTCGACTTCGTCTCGGTCCATCAATTTGTCTCGCCCGTGTGCAAAGAGTCGTTTTCAAACCTTGTTGTTTAATATACTATTAAAAGCCAGACGGTGTCAATATTTTTAAATCGGGCGCCAATGTGCCGGAAACGCAACAGTTTTTTTTATATGTTCCCGCCAAAATTTGAGAGATGCAAATTTAACCTCATTGTGTATTGGATGCCAGAAATTATGATGTGGCTCGCAGGTGTATGACCATCTTATGACATCATCCCATATCTCCATGCAATAGCGCCCTCTACAGTATACACTTTTGTGTGTATGTGCTAGTTTGTAGTGCTGTGACCTCAGACATAAGTGAAATATAATACAATCCAGAAATGTAAGTACTTTTTTATCCTCTTTATAAACCGATATGTTTAATGGACATTAATTTTCAATTGTTGTCAATAGACACACTTATAAATAAATACTAACCATCAAGCTTTAAAAAATCTTGCTGACTTATATCCGTTCTAAAATAGAAATTAATGTGTTTCTTCCATTTTTGCACAATAAATTTTATGCTTGAGCTTGTACATATGATAGTTTGGGGACATACAGGTTGCTTCACGTAGGTGGTCTATTAGACGTTTGTGGACAACGAATTTTTTCAACTTTTGTAGATAGATGAGAGATGTGCCGAACCCCGGATTAGCGTCGAAAATTTTCGTTCACATAACAACGTCTTGCGAATTAGCGCCTAATAACTTTCTTGACGCAGGCGTATTGTGGACGTGTCAAAAATTGTTATTTATTTAAATAATATCCAGATGTATTGTTTGTAAAATATTTAATTATCTTTTCTGGAACACATGAACAAATAAGTAAGAGGAAATTAATAAATACGGTAACATTACCGTTCTATCACAACATACTGCTTTTAAATAATATAAATTTGTTAAATATACAATGTTTCCGAAATTCGAGTCTTTATATTGGCATCTCGCTTAGTATAATAGATAGCAGGTTGGTTAAATAGGAAATGTTTTAGGGAGTTTGATGCCTATTATAAATCCGTTTTTAAAATTATGTATTTTTAAAGTTGTTTAGGAAAAATTAAAAATAGCATATTTTGTTTTCTATTAACAGTGCATTAACCATAAATCTGACATATTCCAGAATTTTACATCGCTAGGATACTTTTTAATACGATTATTTTAATGTTAAAAAAATTCCGATTGTCACTTGTTTTTTAGTTACTTTGCTATTTCTTATGGAAGCCATCTTGGATTTTTACATAGTATTATTTCTTCCTTAATTTTGTTTAAAATCATGTGCCACAAGACAATAAAAGGTTTTGGAAATTTTGGAAACCTAATTAAAAGATAAAATTACTTGCTAAAAAAATGTATTTTCCAGAAACTTTTTTAGAAAAAACAATAGTGAATTTGTATCTGAAATTTTTTCTGAAAAATCATTCTCCTAACAGAAAAACGAGTAGCTTTAGAGTTACCTTTAACAGTGTGTTGCACGCATGTATTTTTTGGTTTTAGATTTACAGATTACAGTCAAAAATGTCATCCAGAGGTCAAAAAATGATAAATTTGATTGAGGAGAGGGAGAGACTGCGGCAACTGAATCTGCCGACGTATGAGTCAACAAGAGGTGTCGACATGAGAATTGTCAACATAGAACGGTTAAAAGAAGTTTTTGGTTTAGGTAAAAAAACAATAAAAAAATGTTGTATGAATAAAATGAATGTAGAAGGGAATATAGCACAAAGTTCAGGACAACTTTTTCGGGTACATTTAAAGTAAAATGTGTTGTATTGTGATAAATCCTGTTTCTGTAAGAAAATAGAATAAATTTAATTTCAGAAGAGTTTGGGTTAACAACTTATATAAAATGCATTAAAAGGAAGTTTAAAATACTGACCTAACCTGTTCGGTTTTCAAAAAGTTTCAAAATTTTCTTTATAATGATAACTCAATATTCGTCAAGGTTTTAGAAAAACGTTTTACCTTAAATTGATGCGAAAAATGTGGCTGAACCAATCTTATTATTAAGTATAATTATAAACCAAAGAGCTTCATGATTCTATAATTTTACATTTGTTCAGCAGCCAATGTTTGCTTGCTGTTGGCAAGACGACTGACGATTTTTTAAAAACCTTATTGAAAAGCGGCTGTTAATTTAGTTTTAACTCTAGTAATAAAAGTAATTTACTTTTAACACTGTGTAGTGTGTAGTGTAAAGAAATTTCAATAGAATGGCTCGTTAGAAAACCTACTTTTTTAGTGTTTGTAGAATATTTTAATAAATAAAATAATAATAAATATTTTCACAGATGCATGCACGGATGCAATAAACACTAAAGGAACACCGCTAAAACCCATAGCGTTTATTACTCCAATAAAAAGAACAACAAGTCCTCAAAATTCTGCTGTTAGAAATTTAGATTTTTCTTGGAATGAAGCTGTACCTCCTGGACACGCAACAACCAATAGTCGTCGGATAAATCACGTTACAACTGAAAATAATGAAGCTATACTTCCTGGAACTGCAGCAACCAGTAGTGGTCGGAGAAATAATATTAATGAGCAGGTTATTATTGAGCATAATTATTACACAAGAACACGTTTTAACAGATCTGTTGTAACTGACAGAGGAAATTCACCAAATAATGATCCTGAACCTTTTGAAGATTCTGGTAGTTCCTATTGTCCCAGCGTTGTGTCGGATTCAACGGATGGCGATAATGACTTTAACAACTCTGATCCTGAAATTTTTGTTAGTAGTCCTATAATATTAGAAGCTAATTATGGTAATAACGTTGAAAACCAAGAAGCACCGCAATCAGTAACTAAACCTGAAAGCGGCGAAAATGAAGCTGAAGGAGGCGAAAATGAACCCGAAGGAGGCGAAAATGAACCTGAAGGAGGCGAAAATGAAACTGAAATTCACCGAATAAATAAAGTTGAATTACGTCCAAATGAAATTTTGGTTACTGAAGTAAAAAATATTAACGGAAAGAGAATACGAGACAAAGGACATTCATGCTACTTTTGTCAAAAAGTAATATGCAATAATTTTTCTAGACATATCGAAATGCATCATTCAAATGAAATCGAAGCGGCGAAGATTTTAGCTATGCCAAAAAAATCTAAAAGACGACGAGATGCATTTGCTAACCTAATAAGATATGGGGACTTCTATCACAATTGTGAGGTTTTATCTCTAAAAGAAGGCGAGCTCATCTTGACTAGACGACCTAATGCGCAGGAGTATAAATTTACCTCTTATTCGGATTACGGACCCTGTCCTGAGTGTTTGGGTTTTCTTTTAAAGAGGCAACTATGGCATCATTTAAAATATAAATGTCCTTCAAAAACAAAAGGAAACAACGAATATGAGGACAAAACATCTGGTAAAGGCCCTATGTCTGAGAGTACTGCTATGTTAAATGGCATTTTAGGAAATCATATTCCTACTGGGTTTTTAGCCATAATCAATCAGTTTAGAAACGATACAATTTCTATCAGGTGTAAAGAGGACGACACTATTATGCGTTACGGAGCATTCCTTTATGAAAAATATAACAATACACAATCAGAACTTATACGACAATCCATGAGGCAACTTGGGCGACTAACTCTAGAAATGAAGAAACAAGGTGAAGTTTTTAAAAACTTATCTGAAGTTCTTGTTCCAGAAAAATTTGATTTGATGGTGAATGCAACTAAGGTATTTAATTTTGCTATACAAGGTTTCTCAGTATTATTTCTGGAGACTTTAGCATGAGATAAAGAACTATAAAACAATACTATTTTGAAGTATAATTCCCTTGTACGGACCCGGCGTCTTCATACAGGCGTTATCCTAAGTTAAATTTTTTATATTTCATTTTAATCTTTTCAGTCGTACAGATATTTATACAAAACTCTATGCGGTGTAAAAATTGATTAAGTGTCACAGTACACTACAAATTCTGTTGGAACAGTTAAAAAAATTATGTCTATTTTAATTGAAATTTAAGAAGTTTACAACTTGTATCTTTTAGATAAAGGTGTAGTAGAAAAAAATTGTAAATGTCACAAAATTCAGTCTTGCTTTATAGTTTTCTAACAACTGCTGAATCCTCATGAAATGAAATAAAATTGCTTTGCTTTAAAAAATACCAACTAGACTTCTTAGTGCTTTAAGATAAATCTAAAATAAATTAATTCAAGATTTTAAACATTAAAACTACAACATATGAAATCTTAATTACTTCAGAAGAGAAGCTAAAAATGCTTTTAAGCCTATAAAATTAAATTAAATAACCGTTTACAAAAATTAATATTGTTTGTTTCACGAGGGTTTGTACTTACGTCATCGATGACGTCATGACTTAAAAAAAGAGTTTGTCGTAGCTAATTCATATAAATTCAATACCATTCAAATTTTGTATGAAAGTTGGGCAATATTAAAACAAGTATATTCCAAAACACTCTTTAAAGCACGTTCAAAATTGTTTTCTAATAAAAAAAATTTAAAATAGGTATTCGAAAATATAAAAAATAATAAACCGCGTAAAAAGTGGTTTTATACATCTTGCTTAAACAAAAATGTATCTCCTTTTTGCAGTTTAATGTTTCTGCTAAAAAATACATATAATAATTAAATATGTGTTTGGTGTTTTTGATAAGCACAGTAATCAACTGCAAAATGATTCGTTTCGCTTAACTATATAGTAACATATAATATACATAGCTATGGGAGAAAAAAGATAATAAACGGCATTTATTACAAAAAACTCCCAGCAAAACATAAATGAACAAAAATCAAGAATACAAACTATAAAATAACATAAAATTCTGCTGCATCAGAATATATGAAAATTCGAAACACTTTTGTCATCACTACTAGAGTCTGTTGGATCTGAATCATATAAAAAGGTATAGACGATTTTTAATTTTCTTTTTATTGAAAAAGGTTGGGATGAGTTAGAGGAAAGTTTACTAAATAATTCAGTAAACTTTGGTTAGACGGTATGATACTAATAAAATATTCTTAGAATTAATTGTTCATAGAATGTTGTTGCAATGCTTTATAACTAATAGTAATATTAAAACTTAACAAAAAATTGTATATTAAATTATTCAAAAAAGACTACTTTCATTAGTTAATGGAAACATTTTTCAGTTACAAATATCAATATCTGAAAGTAAAATTAAGAATGCTTTAAACAAAAATAAATGTACCTAATCTAATTTGAATAGATTTGGTTTTTAGGTTTTTGATATGGTGTTATAATAAGTTTTTTGATAAATGTTGTCATTAACTAATAAAAGTCTGTTCTAAATAATTTAGTATACACATTTTTGTAAAGTTTATTATTACTGCTAGTTATAAATCATTGCAAACAGCGACAGTTCTGCCGAAAATACATTTTTTAGATTGGGGGTTTGGAAAGCGAAAAAATTGTTCAAATCATCCAAATTCATGGATTTTACTTAATTTAAACTAGGAAAAGGGAAAAAAATTTGAATATTTAAATTGTTAAAAATATATTTAAAAAAATTGTCATTGTTTTAAATGTATTTTAACAAACATGCATACGAAGTCAGTATTCAATTCCAAGCAACTTCTTTAAATCACTTTTTTTAATATTTTTCCATCTACATTTTGCCTAATCATAAGATACTTTCTAAATTTGATGCCACACGATTAGTCACGTGCCTTAAGTCAAAATTGATTTTTGGTTTATTGGATATGCTGAACCGATCCCCTTAATTTTTTTTTTCAATTCTATTAATAACATTTCTACGCTTATGTTGCTAAATTTTTGCGGGTCTCTGTTACAAAATATAACTAAATCCAACCGTATCCAATAAAATTAAAATTGGAAATAGTTTATGCACATTAAACGCATTTGTTGATAATAAAGCGTTGTGGTAATATATCCTAACCATGAATGTAATCCTTCCATTACCATACTTACAGGCAATTTGTACCGCAACAAGGGAAGATCCAACTAAAAGACCAGAATTTGAAACTCCATCTTTGGCACTTAAAATAGGATATGCTATTAAAAAATGTGCTTCAATTGAAAGAGGGCAGTGTCTAAGGCGAGGAGATTTACGCAGAAATAGGCAGTATCTGGGATTTCTTCATTTACTTAATTTAGAATGGTCGGTTAAGATCTCGTCGAATGCGCTGTCAACACTTTATTCAAGAAAGAAAAATGCAGAAGATTTGCTACCCATTACTGATGATTTGCTTAAGCTAAATAACTTTTTAGACTTGAAAATAAAGGAAATAAAAGAAAACCTATCTTCGCAAAATTATAGTAAACTTGCATCTCTCACATTAGCTAGGTTAATTATGTTTAACAAAAGACGTTCTGGGGAAACAGCGAAAATGACATTAACAGATTACTCATCCAGACCTAACTGGAAAGACGTTAGCACTGACGAATTAAAACAGTCTCTAACACCTTTTGAAAACAAAATAGCGTCTGCTCTAACAATCGTAAAAATTGTTGGTAAACGTGGAAGAATAGTTCCCATTTTACTTACTAAAGATATGAAGGAATCAGTGGAGTTAATAATATCAAAACGTGTTCAATATGGAATTCTAAGTGAAAATCCGTATGTGTTTGCTATTTCAAATACGGCAGCCAGTCATATGAGGGGGCACGATTGTCTTAATAAGTGGTGCGCTGAAGCTGAACTTAAATCACCAGACTTGGTGACTAGTACCAAATTAAGGAAATATGTGGCTACTGTCTGTCAGATTTTCAACCTCAATGAAAATGAATATGACTGGTTAGCACGTCACCTTGGCCATGACATTCGTGTCCATAGGCAGTTTTACCGTTTGCAAGAAAATGCAGTTGAGCTTACAAAAGTAAGTCGCTTGCTTTTGGCAGTTGATCAAGGAGAAGCTCATAAATTTGCAGGCAAAGAACTGAAAGACATAAATCTTAAAGGTAAGCAAAGTTAATATACTTTCAAACATGTTTTGCTAACTGATAAGAAAACTGGTGCTCACACCAAGTAAAAATACAGAGTGAAAGGAAGTGTCTCAATTTTCAGACACACATTTTTGACAACATTTTTACTACATGGCGTAATGCACGGAAGATATGTTTCGAACATTTTATCGTCAATGCATAGTTACCGTTATCTATACACACTCACTGTCAAAATAATCTATCTTCGCAATATTTGTATGTATTTTGATGGAGAATATTTTTTTTTAGTTTAATTGCGATTATAATTTATTTATTTCTCTATTGTAGATAAATTTATTAAAAATTTGACACGTATTTGATATTTTAAGAAAGTTAATAATATGCCCTAAATACCAAGGTTGAAATAAATAACGGTTTTTTGACTTAGTCTCTAGAACACTCTATGGAGTGATTGCCACGTTGAACTTTTTATTGAAAACGATATATCATTTCTTTCCGAAGTTATCGACCAACAGACAGGCTACAGACAGCCAGACAGAATATATAATTTTATATAATAATAAATATGTTTTTGCAAACTAGAGACCCTAAAACGTGAAGAAATATAAATACCACGGAGGGTGATTTTTTCACGAATACAATACTTCCCTTTAGCGAGGGACGTAATATCGGAAAACTCTGTAATGGGTGTTTTCCATACCTATACCTTCAGTAAGGTTCGGTATGTAATTTTGGTTAATTTGCTGCCATTCTTTAGCAACAGCTATACTAAGGTTTTGTAAATTTGCAGGAGCAGTTATAACAGAGCGTATGTCCCAGACATACTCTACTTGGTTTAAGTTAGGACTGTGTGGGGGCTAATTCATTTTTGCCTTATCTAAACATTTTCAACCTCACCTAAATACTCATTAACAACTCTCGCAACACGAGGTCGAGCATTATCATGCATCCGTATACAATTTTCTCCAATGAATGGAGCGAAATTAATAATATGTGGCTCTAAAATATCTATTATATCCCTTACTATATATCCATCTGCTGCCATAGCTCCCCCATTGATTATTACCAAGTCCGTCCTTGCTTTAAGAGACACGCTACCACACACCATTACCGAGCCTCCACCGTAGCTTACTCTAAGTGAAAAATGATTTTGGTCAAAGTGTTCACCAATCTCCTATAAATTCTTTTACGGCCATCTGGTGATCTCATATAAAACCTAGATTCGTCGGTGAATAAGATTTCTCTCCATTCATTAGGGCCCCAATTTTGGTGTCCATTAGCAAATCTATGCCAATTAACACTGTGATTTTTCAGCAAATCTGAAGAAGTTGTATGTTTTCTTGCGTGCAATCAAATATCAGAAAGTCTTCATTAAGCGAAATAAAGCGATCATCTTGCTCATTTCTTCTGTATTCTCCAAACTCGCGAAACCGATATACGGCTCCTTGCACTTTGCACTATGTAACAATTTATATTCTTGCAATTTAATACTGAGATCTAACCTACCTGTATCAAAGCAACCGCTCTGGCTTAAGTTTTTCTAACAAGCACATACAAAAAATTAATTTGATAACTTCCAGACATCATGTACTAGCTATTTATACGACAAACATTTTTTAGCAGCCTTAGTTCTTCATGCAGGAAAAGAAAGAGAAGTTATGATATTTCCATAAAAAAAATCGTGTCTGCTACAAAAACAAAGATGCTGAAATGAAGCAAAAACAAGAATATTAAGAATAAATGTGACTTGATAATTAGAGGAAAAATAATCAATGTCCATCACACTACAGAGTGTTTTAAAGTTTGAGTCAAAAACACTCCTTTTTTAACATGGTTTATTTTGGACATATTCTTAACTTTCTTAAAATATCGAATATGTTTAAAATTTTCAGTAAATTTACCTATAATATAAAAAAAAAAAATAATCGGAATTTAAAATAATTATATTCACGATCAAAATCCATCCAAACATTGGGTGGCTCGATTATTATGCCGGTAAGTGTAGTTTCGAAGCAAACTAGGGATTTAAAAATATAGTTTGCTTTTAACAATTAATCTATATTTTGGAATAATTCACTTCTGATAACGTTTAGAATAAATGTTTAAAAATAATTATTTTTTTTTCTGCGTTTAAACCTGCAAACTAGTGTCACTAATGTAAATCAGGCTTACTGAATGTCATTAAAATTTGTCCGCAAAAAATAAATAGTCTTGACTCATTCTTTTGCTTTTCTATAAATATTCTGGAGTTTGACTCTGTAACAGTTTATGAGTTTAGTAATCGCAAGTATCCCTGATTAGCCTGATTAGGTAAGATCAAAGAATAAAGGAAAGTGATTGATTGCATAAGGTATACTGACTTTCGAAATATAATACTTATGCAAAAGGTGTTTGCTTCTAATCCAAACCAAAGTTTACTGAATTTAAAATAATTTGGTAAACTTTGTCCAAACGATAGCTATCTTTTTATTTTAAAAGATTCAAACATGGTTCAATTAGAAAAGTTTTAAAGTTTTTCCTAGACCATCAGGGTTTAATATCAAGTCAGTCAAACAAGTGACATCTGAAATCTATCAAAAATTAATAACTTTTGCCTTTTTAAAATTAACACCGTGAATATTTATAGTTAAAGGGGCAGAGATTTCGTTTTCCTGGTTTCCAAAATATATACCATAATAATATTCATATTTTGTGCAACTAGTTTCAGAATATTTAAGTTTTAACCAACCAACCAAAAAACCTGTCCAGGTTGTCCAGTTTCGGTTTCACGGTATATCTTCAATACTAGTAAAGATTAAAAAATGCGATTTTTATGACACCGCACAGGGTATTCCAAACTCAGTGGCCTATTAAAAGTATCTAGAAAACGAATAATGGTAGCCATTTAAAAATTTGGGCTACGCCAAAAGAAGACCGTAATCTACATTTTAAAAATGTTTTTGACCTTTCAGCGTTACCAGATCTACTCGTACCTGGTACCAACTTTGTTTGCTTAAATGAAATAGCCTATATATTATTGCATTTTTGGAATCTATGTAAAATCCTAGTCATATCTGATATAGCATTCCCTATCGTGATGTTCAATTGTTTTTAAGATATGTCTCTGTAAAATTGGCGTTTTTGCTACTTTAACCCCGGGTTGCACAAAAGTTAATCAAGGTTTAGAATGTTTAACAGAACGTTATGTCAGTGTTATTCAATGGTTTTAGTATGCAACCTGTCAAAATCTGACATTTCGTTAAACATTCAAAGTATTAATCACGCTTTCTGCAACCGGGTATAAGGGCTATAAAATCTAAACGGCTGTACTTAGAACAAAATGGTTTGCACTTTTAATCCTAGTTTTTATAACCTATAATGTAATGTCAACTTCAGTTTTGACAAAAACTGCGAATTACTGTTAAATGTTTTGACAGACTGCCAAATGGAAAGATGACACCATATGATAGATTGTAAAAAACTGAGTAGGAAAGTACAAACCATTTTGTTCTAAGTAGAGCCATTTAGATTTTATAGCCCCTCAAAGTAGAGCATTGAAAATAACTATAGGGTATGTGTATAGGATTTTCCTTAGAACCCAAAGCTGCAATAATATATAGGGTATTTCATTTAAACAAACAAAGTTGGTATCAGATACGAGTAGATCTGGCAACGCTGTAAGGTTAAAATATTTTTTAAGATGGAGATTACGGTCTTATTTTTTCGTAGCCCAAATTTTAAATGGCTACAATTTTTTATTCTCTAGACACTTCTAATAGGCCACTAATTTTGAAATACCCTGTATACTACATTTTTGTAAAAAAAAATAACAGCAGAAATGGCGACTCCTCTAAGGAATCGGTTAAGCTAATATTGCATTTTTTTTTTTGTAGACCTAGATGGAATTGAAGATGAGAGGCAAGCTGAACATTTAAATGAAATTGAAAAAGAGGGTAGCAAAGAAGAAACAGAACGGAATGATAATGTATTGGGAGATATAGCAGAAGGTAATAATTATTTAACAAATTGACGATTTAACTAAACTTTTTAATTACAGATGACGCATTAACGACTACCAATTCAAAGACAGTTAAAAAGAACAAAAAGACAGCCCAAAAATCCAGATCGGAAAAAAAGCCTTGGTGTACCGAAGAAAAAGAAATAATATTAAACAAATTTAAACTGCTAGTAAAAAGGGGTTCCCTACCAGGAAAAGAACAATGCACCCAGTTAATGGAGCAACACAAAATATTTGAGGGAAGAAAATGGACCGATTTAAAATTTTTTATTAAGAACCATCTAGCAAAAATAAAAAAAGGAATAAACAAAAACTAATATAAAAACCTAGTATGTTTTAAGTATAATTTTTTATTATATTTAAATTGAAATAAAGATTTAGTTTCTTCTTTACCTCTGTATTTTGCTCGTGATAAATAAACATGAATAATTTATAGTTAATTTCGTTATATGCGGCCCAAAATCTCATTTTATTCTAGATTTAAGCCTAGCTCTCCTGACAGTTTAAGAACGCCGAATATTAACGCGAATTAAGTTGTGCGCTTAGCAAAAATTCTTTTAAAAAATTTATTTTAAAATTAAGAGAACTAGGCCTGCAACTTGTAGCGACTAATACTAAGAAAAAACTGAGACTGTAAGGTACCAGTTCTAAGGTTTTAAGGGTATTTATGATACCTTAACTTAATATTAGGGCTAACGGGTTTACTTTCACAAAAGACTGTGTGCTTTACTTTCTAATACTTAACTCGCCTAACACATATCTCGTAGACTGTAACTTTAAAAGAAAATATAAATTCAACTTTTTAGTATTATGACGGTGCATAGCACCAACCAGTCGCGTTCAGGAGTTTCCTTGTGCTCGTGAGACTTTATATAGAGATATCGACGTTTCGATTTTAAACAAATCAGCTTTTATGTGACATACGGTTGACTTATAACTTCTTAAAAAATGTTGAATATTTTTGCATTTTGTGCTTCGCGAATAAAATACAGACCACTATTAATTAAATTGTTATCAAAAATAAAGGAATGCTAAATTGCGTACAATAAGTGTGTACCTATTTAATTTAATGTGGCATCACAATGTTCGTTGTGGCATCATTGTTACACACGTGGCGAAATAAATATATTGTGACCTCGATGCCACAAATCATGTTGTTTCATGCATGTATATTTCTTGAAAGCTGGGGTGTATCCATGCGCAAGTTAGCGGTCATGACTGTCATTTTTTCCATCTCTCTCGTATCATGCTCGAACCCCATGTGGCCACAATCGATGATATTTCACGGATGCCACAACAAATACCCGAACCTGTATGTGTGTGTGTGTGTGTGTGTGTGTGTGTGTGTGGTATGTGTGTGTGTATGTGTGTGCATGTATTACCCTCATCTGTCACCTAAGGGTTACCACTTGTTTGTTAATATGTATATATGTTTATCCCCCAGCTGTCACCTAAGGGCGTGTATAGTAGTTGTGTGAATTTATGTGACCACTTATCTGCCATCGTGTGTAGATATGTTGTGTATGATATTTTTGTAAGCTTCCGTGTAATGTGTTAACAGGGAAAACAGAAATCTGCTGTGCCCTAAAAACCACGCCCCCTATCCAGCAGAACGCACAGAAAGAAAGAACAAAGGACAAATGCTCTGCATAAGGACTTTTGGGGTACTTTTAGGCCAAGTAAACAGAAAATCACCAAAAAATGACAACAAGAAACAAAAACAACAATAAATAATTAAAAAAAAAAAACAGTAAAAAAGGCAACAATAAATGATTGGTTGGTTTAAAATATTAATTATTTTAAAAGAGTTACTAGAATTAGTAGACATATTTAGATTGGTCAAATTTAAATTAAGTAAGTTTGAATAAATTGCACTTAAATTTTCTATGTCCGCCCTCTTATTAATATTAATAATTTTATTCTAAAATTTTATTTTTAATAATTTTATTCTTAAAAGAAATGTATTTTTTTGTAAATTTTGTTGAGTATGACAATTTATAACTAAAGTCACCACCACTACACTTTTGTAAAAGTTGTCAGGTAAAATTTATTGAATCCGACACCATTGCTAAGCAAATATATTAGGAAAGTTGGCAAGCAGCTCATTGAAAATGATGTTTAAAAGCTGCAAAGTGGTGTTAAAACAAGGTTTTTACATTTGGAGCAAATCCATAGACCACATAAAAAGTTTTAATTCAGTTGATAAGCGCTCTTTATCAATATTGTTTTTTTTATATTTGTCTATGAACTATTTTCATATTCGAAATTTTTGTTGCCTTATAATAAACTTTTTTAAAATTTATATTTCTTATTTACGTTATGCTTTTTAACTTTTTTTAAAGAGGTGATTTCGTCATTCTTTTAAGGTAGGATTTTTAACTATCCGGTGTTGCGATGCGCGGCAGCGGTGTGCGGCACTGCGACTTGCCCACCATGTTAAAGAATCAAGCTGTTTTGTAACCAAGCGGTATGCGGCAGCGGCACTGCGGCGTCGCAAGTCGACTGTGCGGCAAGCCGCTGAAAATGTTTTTTGATGACGCGCCTTGCGGTACTTAGTTTTTGCGAAGCAACGACCTGGGTTGTTAGTTGTTTGTTTTCGCAGCCATAACACAAATAAATATGGATTTCCAGTTTGATGAACAATTTATCGATTGTGTTCGTGCTTTTCCTGTTTTTGAAAAATGGAAACAAAATCTTACAAAAATAAAAACGATAGCTATTTCCATTTTGAACTTTCTATTTTTTTACGAATTTCAAAACACTGAACTACAACTTTTTTCTTCTTTATCAACAAGAGAATAACTCGTTGTTTTAATTTTGAGCGTGATTGCACAACAATTTGCCTAAAGGTAAAAACACAAATTTGCCCCCAACGTCACGCAGTTTGCGATATCCGCCTCACCGCAGTGCCGCACACCGCTGCCGCGCACCGCAACACCGGGTAGTTAATAATCATCCTACCTTTAAAACTCAATAATCATGAAATTATTTATAATATTTTCATTATTTTTATACCCTTTTTTGTTGGTTATAAACTAACTAAATGACACAAAAAATTTTAATTTAAAATAATAAAATGAACTTTTTTTAGGTTTTTGTTGCATTTTTTTCTTTGTAAAGACCCCTATACCCTAGTACCTTTTTTTGTTCTTTTGAAAAAGTCAAGTTACTTATAGGTTTTCTTTTAAAGTTTTTTTTTTAATTTATTTGATTTTAAAATGTGAAAATCTAAAAATAATAAAGCCATATATAAAGACAAACTTTATCCACGCGCATAGTAATTTTGTCCCTTTGAAATTGTATTAGTTTTAGTTAATAAATTACTAGCGTCATTTTTGGCAAAAAAAATTAATATATATTCGCGCAAACTAACCTGACAAAGAGTTATGTAGATATCTTTTTTGTTTTTTTTTTGGTATTTTTTCTCAGTCAATCCTTAAATTATAATTTTATAAGTGCTTTATTTATTCCTTTATATTTTACCAAACGACACCAAGTGGTCTTTACTATTTTTTTTTGTAAATATGAATAATGTTTTTTTTTAATTTAAAATCGTAAGAATTCTACTTTATATAAGATGAGGGCAAATAAAAAGTTTTCAGCTAAAAATTTTAATTATTAACTTTTATTATCACGTATATTGACAGTTGAAAATTTGTAAAATCCACTTTTAAAATTTTCTTAAAAGTTTATAAATGTTATATAACTATAAAGCTATATACCTTTTAAAATTAAAAAAATCTTTTTAAACTAAACATAGTTTATTTAATGTGTCATAATAGTTTTCGCACGTCAACAAGCCATTTCCATTGACACACAGTTACTATCAAGAACTGCTTATAACTTTACTGTAAATCGTTAATTAAACTTGATACAATATCAGTATGGACCAGTTATTTTGACCGCTAGGGAATTTCTTGATTAATTTGAACTAAACTTTAGTAGCTAACTACACTAACTGATTTTAAAATAAAATATCTGGTTTAGTTGAAATCGAAGTTTAAAGCTTTTAGTCTACTTGATATACTGCTAAAATTTTTGTCGCATATATCAGTAAATGTTATTTATAGGCTACAAAAATTTAAAATATCAAATAGGTATAAAATAAACAAATCTATTTTTACCTTTTTATAAAAAAAAACACTTACTTACACAAAAAGTCGACCACTACCGGCCGCAATTTTTGGCTTTGTCTTAAACTGCTTATTGAATTTTGATAATCTTTTTTTTTTTGGTGATTGTGGATCGATTCTTTAGTAACGATGTAATGTGAAAAATTTTTATCCACAATTTAATTCAAGCATATATGGGGTGCAATAATGGATCAAAGTTTCTTTTTTAAAATTTGTAACATTGAAACGACACTATAGCCCTATTTTTTTTAACATTTTGTTTCTTTGCCGGGTCTAATTATTGCAGTCAGTATAAGCTTTAATTAATTAAAGAAAAAATCAAATAAGTATTTGGCGAGAAAGGCATCTTTAAAATTGGCCAGCTTGTAGTGGCCAGTTTTTTTGTGAAAGTTAGTATGGTTTTTTGTCGACAACCTGATAAAAATGTTTACTGATATTCAAATGACAAAAATATTTTAAGTTAAAACTGTCAAACCCATTATAGAAAGTCATGCACTAATAAGGGTTCTAATGGTTAATATTTTATACGTAACAGCCTTTTACTTGTTTATTGTTAGATCAAATTATATTGATATTTTTTGTTTTTACAAAATTAAACAAATTTTTTCTTCAGATAATATTAATTTATCGTATCTGTGTTGATTTTTCGTGTTACATTTTTTCTTACAGTTTGTTTGGGCCTTTTGTTTCTTGCTAGAATGCTTTTAGCACAAATTCATTTTATGAACTACATCTAAACTATCGCTTTTACTCATATCAATAAAAAATATTATCATTTATTAAGTAATTATTACAAGCTTGTTTCCAGAAACACATTTTTTCTGTAGCTCACATAAATAAATGAATATCTTTATTGTTCAATAAAAATTATATGAAACTAAATATTTTGTTTATTTTAATGTCGTTGACTTCGCAAACAAGCCCTTTAAATTTTACGATCACAATATAGATGACTATGATAGCTGTGTTTTATGACATCTTACGATAAATTTTTGGATTTGCTTGCTTTGAGTTACTAGAATATATTTAATTGCTTCTGTCGAGAACACTTTAAAAAATATTAGGATCTTTACGAAGTTCTTATAAAAATGTTAAAACAGGAGTATTAAATTATTTAAAAAAAAGCTTGCTTGTTAAAACAGAAAAACCTTAATAAATTTTTTACTACTTATTGTGACGCAGGTTTGCTCTAATATAACAATTTTTTCGCGTTTGAATGTTTTTAAAAGTAATACTATTTGTTTTATTTTTTTTCAACCCCTTATGTTAAAATAAAAATTTACCAAACATCATTAAAAACACAAACTTAAGCTATATAATTTTGAAAAATATTTTAAATAAAAAGTAAACTTACACAATTTTAGATTATGCTAGTTAAATGATAAATCTTATTTATTTTAATCTAACATATTAACGGTTTATAAAAATAGGAATTCAAATTAAAAAACTTACATAAATAAACAAACAAATACTTTAAGAAAAGTAAAAATTAAAAACTTATACTTCATAGCATATAGCTTATATTTATTTTAAATACTTTTTAAAAAAGTATTTTGTTGTCGTTTTGTATTACACGAAAAATTAATGATATATACAGCTATCAGAAAAAAATGGCTAAAATAGTACTTTCCTTAAGACCTAGGACCAACATTTTCTGCACAAGCGTGATAAAAATACTACTTTTTCGCACGCCTTGTGGAAAAAAAAATTTGCACGCCATGCAAGAAGCATACATTTTTTGAGCTAAAATACGTGCAGAAAAGTAGTATATTCCCGCAAGTTTGTAGAATAAAAGTATCTTTTGCCGTATTTTAATTATATCTTATAGAAGCAACTCAATTGTTGGATGTTACTGTTAAAAAATTCACTTTTAAGTCCACAATATTATTAGCTATTACCTTATATTTATTAAAATTAACTTTCCCTTGGTGACATAATGAAATGGGTCCTACACCTTAACATAGCTTCCAGTATGGTCACTTGATATCCTTATCGACCGTAGTCTTTACCATACCCTTAAACCACACCACAATACAGGTCACAAATGAATTAAATACGCATAAGATTTTGAGAAACTTAACTCTGCCTCATTGTGGCATCTAAAAACTTCATATAATACCTTATAACTTTATAATACAAATTTGAAAATGCATTCTGACTTTTCTATTAAATTATTATTTGTTTAGAATTTACAGAAAATTATAAAACTACAAAATTTGCATATTACCAGCTAGAAAGTTTCTTTAAAATGAGATTTGGAAACTTCGTGAATATTTGCGGTTATTTTTTAATTAACACGTATTTTATTAGTTCTCTAAAGTTTTCTAGTATATGGTATTTGTACATAAATAGATATTTCTGTAAATAAAAACTTCTTCTCGGACTTCCATTGTCTTTATTTAATGTTTTTAGAACGTTTTGAACAGTAAGTATCTCTGATCGTTTTCAAGTGAATACTTCTTTTGTTAATTTAATTTTGGTTTTCTCGTAGCCTCTGACTTTTCCTTAACTGGGTCCGTACCGTGTCTCTAACGTTTCTCTGAAGGTGATAGACAATAATGTAGGTTAAATTAAAACTTATTTTCGGACTTTTATTGTCTTTATTTATTTTTTTTACAACGTTTTGAACAGTAAGTATCTCTGATCGATTTCAAGTGAATACAGTATTTACTTGAAAACGATCAGAGATACTTACTGTTTAAACCTTGTAAAAACAATAAATAAAGACAATGAAAGTCCGAGAAGAAAGTTTTTTATTTAAGTTACAACATTGTCTAAAACCTTCAGAAAAAATATCCTGTATAAACCAAAAAGTATGGATTTTAAACGGTTGCCTGATTTACTATATTTTTTAGCTTTCCTTAACCAAAATTTTTTTTATTTTGTTTAATTATATTAACCCTACCTAAAATGCTTAAAATATAATTACAAAGTTAAAAATTAAAAAATATATTTTAAATAAAATTCATATTGTAATTCTTTGTTATATGTTACATTTTTATGAAAAAAAGAAATAATTTTAGCTATTTTCTTTCATGTTTGCAATTTAAAACTATTCTAAATTAAAAAACAAATTTAAAATATTTCTGACTAATTGGCATAACCAATGTTAGCAAAAGTAAGTAACAACCAAAATATAAAAATAAATGTAATTTACTACAAATTTTAAACAACGAGGACTATATTTTTTAGCTTTTTTAACCGCAAAAAATATTTTATTTTGTTTAATTTTATATTACCTTACCGAAAATGCTTAAAATATAATTATAAAGTAAAAAAAATATAATATATTTTAAATAAAATTCCAATTGTAATACTTTGTTATCTATTATATTTTTATTAAAAAAAAGAAATACTCTTATCTATATTCTTAAATGTTTGCAATTTAAAACTATTTTAAATTTAAAAAATATTTTAAAATATTTCTGACCAATTGGCATAACCAATTTTGGCCAAAGGCAAGTAACCATCAAAATATAAAAGTAAATGCAATTCAGAATAAATTTTGAACAACTGGAATCCATACACATAAACAAATATTTACCAGCTCAAAGCTTATCCTTATTAAGGCTAACATAAAATTTTTTCCGCAAAAACTACACCCCATTGTGAAATCCAAACCACACACAACAGAAAACCATGTTTACTAGCTATCACTTTTTAATCTATAGAGTAGGTTTATTTTAACAACATTATACAGGGTGTTCGGATTTCGTTATAATTGCAGGATATCTTTGTTTTTATTCGAGATAAATTTGCTTTTTTTGCAAATTATCGCTTCTTTTTGATGAAACTAAAGATGACACAAAAATATTTTTTATTCGTTTTTGACATACAGGGCGAAATTTTTTTTTTATTTTTGGATCCTTCCTTGTATTCAATTTATCTGGTTATATACGACAAAAGTAAGACCTGATATTAGTAGTCATTTTTACGTAGAATCAAGTGGTGTAAGTAGCTTTTTTTCATTTTTAATATTTTTCATAAACAAAACTAATGACCTTTCTTATAGAACACATTATTTGTTTTTTAAATATTAAATTATGTCGAATAAGAGTTCTGGTTAAATATATAAAGCTTAATAATTATTTTATTTTTAGTCCGTAAATGATTTTTTTTAAATTTGGACCATAATTTTGCTTACTAAGCAGTGTTAATATAATCTTAAGTAAAGTATTCTTAATAAAAAAAAACCGGTTCTACATTTTTATAAATGTATTCCTTTTATTTTAACTACAACAATGCCCGCTACCTGTAAAGAAAAATCTATTAATATTTGGAAATAATTGTATGGACATCGGCTCTTGACCTCTAAACAGATTTTTAAGTTATTTTTTGAAATTGATGAAAATTAAGTCGAAATATTCGGACGGAATTTGACCTGCCTATTTTGGCAGACATTGATGGTACGTCACTAATTTCTCTTAAAATAAAAAATATTTTTCCAATCCCCAATCATTTATGAGCAAAGTTGCTTACTCCATGTTTTTCAATCCGATGCACGGTTCTCGCTCAAAAAAAAAATAAAAACGATTTCTCTGCATGATCATAACATTATCGGTAAATAATAACCCATCAGAGAAATATTAATTTATTTTTTTAAGGTGCCGTGCGTCGTTTTAAAAATATATGAGCAATTTGATTTTTTTAGTCCGACGCACGGTTTTTTACCAAGAAAAATTAAATCTAGATATTCCTCTGTGGTGATATTGTTTCCATTTTTTATGATCATGCGGAAATGGTTTTTATTTTTAAGGAAAACCGTGCATCGGATTGAAAAAAAATGGTAATTACCTTTGCTTTTAAATGATAGGGATTTCAAAAATTTTTTAAGGAAATCAGTGATGTACCATCAATGTCTGCCAAAATGATCAAATTCTACCCACGGGTGGAAATAAAAAAAATGTAGTCACTAAAAACCTCTTATACTATGCATAAAGAATTGGTTTTAAGTCTATGCCTAATTATATTTTTATTAAATATAAATTTTTATTTTTAATTTTAACCAAAAAAAATTAAAAATGATTATATTTTAAAATATTTTAAATTTAATATATTTATTAATATTAAATTTAATTTAAATTTAATTATTATAAATTTATAATTATATATATATTATTTTATATAAAAATAATTAAAATATAATATATATATATATATATATATATATATATATATATATATATATATATATATATATATATATATATATATATATATATATATATATATATATATATATATATATATATATATATATATACAGGTCCCAGCTCACCTCCCCCCTTATTAGCTCATTTTTATTCACTGTAAAAGTTTATATTTTTAGAGTTATTAACCGGTGCATTTGGAAAATAATTTTGTTTACGGGTTTTCCCAAAGGTGACTTACTTTTTTTTAAATGGAATGCTCTGTATTTTTGTTAATTAGTATTTTTGTGGGTTTTTTTATATTTCTCTAAAATTTTGTCAACATCGGTTTAGTAATTTCAGAAAAAAAAAATATAAAAAAAACTGTTTTGCAATTGAATTTAAAAATGTATAAAAATATCAATTGCTTGAATAATAATTAAACAGGAACTTATTAAGTAACGTAATATCAGTCCTTGGGGTTTTGTTTGGTTAACTCGAACTGTACAATGTCAAAATTTAGTGTCTTTTTTTTAAAAATTTTAAATCACTTATTTTTTTTATTTTAAATATGAGCCCCCTTTTTTTTTAGGTCGTTAGATGCGAATAAAAACAAACATTTCCCAAAAATAACCCTATCAAATTTTAACACATTAAAACTTATTTGTTAAAAACTCATTTTGGCATCTATTTTAATAGTAATACCATTAAATAAAAATGATGGGCTATGAAAAACAGTTTATTTCATTAAAAAATTTTTCTAACAAAATCTTATTTTGACATTATAAAAATTCAAGTAAATTATTATTATTTATTAATTAAATTAAATTAATTTAAGAAAACCTTTAAATGTTAAATAAACCTAATTTTAATTTTTAATACTTTTGGCTAACATTTATGTAACTTTATCAATATCTGGTAAAAATTAACGTTATTAGGACACTCTAATATCAATAAATTGTTTTTTCCCATTTTTATCCAGTGATATTACTATTGAAATAGATGCCAAAATGGTTTTAACGAAATAATGTGTTAGAAATTTCGATGGTTAAATCAGAAAATGTTTGTTTTTTAATTCTGCATCTAACGACCTAAAAAATACAGGGGCTCTATTTAAAATAAAAAAATAAAATTTTTAAATTTCAAGAGTTTGACACTAAATTTTGGACGCTCATTCGAATTAAAAATAAAAGCTGTTTACGTTATTTAAAAAGTTCTTGTTTAATAATTTTTCAAGCATATTTATTTTTTCATTTTAAATTAATGGTCAAAACGATTTTTTTTTCTCTGAAATCCAAGCCGATGTTGACAAAAAAAATTAAAACCCCCAAATACCTAAATATACAAAAAATACAGGGCATTCCCTTTAAAAAAAACCATCTTTTTTGCCCCGGAACCAAAAATTTTCTAAAATCACCGTGGTTAAAGGGAACTCTCAAATATGAAATTTACATAAATAATAGAGCTACATAAGAGGGATGTTTTTTATATATTATATATATATATATATATATATATATATATATATATATATATATATATATATATATATATATATATATATATATATATTTTATATATATATATATATATATATATATATATATATATATATATATATATATATATATATAATATATATATATATATATATATATATATATATATATATATATATATATATATATATATATATATATATAATATATATATATATATAATATATATATATATATATATATATATATATATATATATATATATATATATATATATATATATATTATATATATATATATATATATATATATATATATATAATTAAAATCATGGATTTAAGGTCTAAAAAAATATACTTTAAAAAAGCTCTGATTCGATATAATTTATAAAATAATGAATTTAGGGCCTGTAAATTAAATATGATAAAAGCGCTTAGATTTAGGATTTAGCAAGTTTACTACTACTATCGATATTAACGAAAGTACCACCAACTTAATTTGGCTTATTTAGTTTGCCAGACTGTATGATAAAGGCCCAACAATATTATTTTTGGATAGCTTTAACCTTAAACTAAAAAAGGGTATTTTTGATTGATATCTATAAAATCAACTCTTTACGAGAATAAAAATATCATTGTTGGTAATTTTTTACATTATACAGGTTGTTTTCTAATTGTACGTCAATATTTAAAATATGTAATTTTGGGTCCATTTTAAGAAGAAATATTTATATAAACGTATGTACTTAAGGTGTTAACTTTTAAGATACAGGGTGGTAAAATTAAAAAAAAATATTTATTATTGATATCTGTAATACCACTTTAGATATTTTAATGAAATTTGGCATACATGTTCTATGTATCAAGAAGCATTTTTTAGTGTACCACATTTTTTTTATTTGCCAAAATAAGCGGGTCAAATTCTGTACGAACGCCACTGGTGGAAATAAAAAAAGTGGTACATTAAAAAATGGCTTTTTGATAAATAGTACATTTGTGCCAATTTTTATTAAAATATTTAAAGTGGTATTACATATATTAATAATAAATGATTTATTTTTAAATATTTTACCACCCTGCATATCAAAAGTTAACACGTTTAGGACATACGTTTCTTCTTAAAATGGACCCAAAAATTGCTTTTCTAAATATTGACGTATAATTAGAAAACACCCTGTATAAATTTGCCAACCATGATATTTTATTTCTCGTAAACAGATGTTTATCGATGTCAATTAAAAATACACTTTTTTTAGTTTAAAATTAAAGCTATCCAAAAATAATATTTTTGAGCCCTTATCATACAGGGTGTTAAAAAAATTGCTATTATTGTGTCAGCGCTAGTCCGTCCCTGGCAAACTAAATACGCCAAATATAATTTAATGGGTTCATTAAAAGAAGACCTATCTAGTAACTATCATATTAAAAAAATATTAAATTACGCCTAGTATTTTAAAAGTTATTAAAAAAAAACGATTTTTGGGGCATCCGTTATGTACCTGTATCTCCGTAAGGGAGGGTCATAGGAAAAAAGTTTATGGGAACTTGTCATAATATTTTAAGTTTTCTATCAGATTTCGAGCGATTGCCCACATATTCTGGGACATCTTGTATTTGCCAAGACTCCCTTTGTCCCCCACGTGAGATTAGGAAAGATTCCGCTCGACCTGCCCTTTTAAAGCCATACGTAATTAATGGTCTAACAAAACAAGGGCAGGTCTTTTTTGCTTTTATTAGGTTACGTTTTAGTGTGTAGCATGTATATTTTGCTGAACTCTTTAATATATTTACGAAACTACAGGGTTCCGCGAAATACAATTAAAAAAGCTCTAGGATACAATTCGCACTATATAATACACCTTAAGAAATTTATTCTGTGACTTCTGAATGTAACTCATTATTAGTTTACAATTTGCACCCGACTATACTTCGTGATCTGCATATTGCTTCGCTCTTCAAGTTTCTATGAAAAAGAGATGCACAGCATCACGGAGCAAGGCAATCCGCGGCCAGTGGGAGTGGCGTCGCGTTTAGCTAGACGGCGCGTCGTGACGCAGATCGCAACTACCCGCGATCTGAAATCCAGTTTCCGCGCGCGAACCTTCAAGCCTGGATGAATTTTTGAATCTGACGCAAAAATTGGAAGAATTTTCGCTTTGTTGGTTTCCGGCGCGATTAAAAAAATTGTGAGATTTTTTCTAAATTAAAAAAATGGTTTTGTGACTGTGCAAATATTATTTTTATTTGTGCTGACAGTGCATGTTAATGTGCGACATGGGTACCCTGCAAGCACATCTGGTTTATTTTGTGGTTAGCACAATGTTTATCGGTAAGTTTTTAAAGAAATTTAAAATTAAACCAAATATTATAAGATATTTATATCTTATGGTATTTATTTATTATTGTAAAGTTTAAGGACGTATAAGGTAAGAAGTGGTAAAAAAATATTTATAAAAATTTTGTATTTAAAATAGTTTAGTTATTTTTTTAAATTTTACTATTACAAAAAATTTAATTTATAGTGAAAATAGTTGCCTAAACAATTTATAGTGAAAATTATTATACATAAACTAGCATCTAATAAAAGTAACTATTTTTATATTTTCATCATTTAATAATTTGCTTAGAAAATCCTAATGTAACTTAATGATAAAAAATTCTTAAAAAACTTAATTTAGTTGGTTAAAACTTACCTGTTTTGCATTTACGATAAAAAAGGAAAAAAATAAATATATGATAAGAAACAAAGAGTAATAGTAAAGTCTGCACCAAAGCTTTAGGACTCGTCTGCCGCACTTTATCTGTAAACTTTTAATACTTTTATAACTGTTTTAATTTGGTTAATAATACCTATTTATATTAAACATTAAACATAAGGTTAAACTAAACATTAAAAATACACATGAACTTAAGTCCTAAAAGTAATATAGATTAAAAAAAATAGAATAGACTGACATTACAATAAAGGTTCATGAAAATATTAACCAGTATATTAATAGTATCTAATGATAGATACCAAGTTTTTAAAATCAAGCCAAACATAGCTACTGTAACTATAGATACTAAGTTAAATAACCAATATCTTTAGTACTATGGCTCGGTACACACCAGTACAACTAATAAAATTTGGAGGCATTAAAAAGCAAATTTTTTAGGTCACTGATACGTTGTTAATATTGGTATCAGGAAAAATTTACATGGTTAAATAGCGGATGCAAGCTCAGTATAAATATAGTTAAACAAAATTTAAAAATTACTTAAACTCTTTCAACTAAACAACACTAGTGGAGGTTTGAAAAACTGTTGCTGCCTTTAATATTATGATAAATAGGCGCACATTTGAAAAACCTGTAGTTTATTTGTTTTAAAAGTACACCACTTCTATAAGTTTCGTTAAAATTATTAAAAAGGTAATGCTTTTAAAAATAAAATAAAAAAAATAACGAGTTAAAAGAACTTTTAAAACACTGGATGCTCATACACAGCATTATATGTCAATTGTACAGTTTATAATTTAATGTAGAATAACTCAAACAATGATTAAGCATTAATATACAGGGTAAGTCTGTGAAGTGGGACCCCCATTTATTGCTTTAAATATTCAAATTGGAAAAAAATGTTTTATACAAAAATATTTTGGTTTTTGCTGCTCTATATTTTGCGAATAACGTTATGTATACAGGGTGTATCTAAAAGCCCGTACAAGGACAAAATTATTTTTTTTTAAATGTCTTCCTATATTTTTTGTTAAATTTTTGTTTTGTACATAAAATTCTAGATATTTTTTATTTGGCATATCATATCCTATATTCAATTGTTTACGAGATATTCTCATTTAAATATAAATTTAGAATGAAAAAATCCGCTCATCTCTTTATGTTGTTTTACGTTACTTACTCGAAAGAAAACAAGGAAAATGCAAAAATAGGCTTGTTAGGATTTGTCGAGGCCCATAGCCAGGTAAGAATGGTATATCCTCTGATAACTTCAAATAGTAGTTTTATTGAAGTGCAAACTAACTTTAGGCGCGGTAAGCACTTTTTGTGGGTATTTAATAAGGCTGGACTGACAGACTCAGATATGTAGCGCTTATGATGCAGTCGGGAAAAAGCTAGGTACCAAAATATGACCAAATGCATAGTGTACTTGCTTTTGCTGGATCCAGTCTTTTATCGTCTTAAATTTAAGATTTGCGGATATAATATTGTAAAAGATTAATATGGAATCTCTTTTTGGTGAAGTTTTTATTTCTTTCTTGTCATCTTAAGCACACACCCTAATTTTATTCCCTAAAATTATTTTGAAATTTTAGGAACAAAAGTCTTTCTTCGACATAAAAATAGAAAATGAAACTAAAGTTTTAAAATCTAAGGCGCAAAAAATTTTGACGTATAATAAATATTTTTTCTATGTTGTTAATATTACCCAATATTTTCTTTTTAGTGATGATGTAAGAAGATTTTTATTTTGACACTGGTTTTTAAATAAATTTAACGAGGATCGTCATTTTAACAGAAAAAATATTTAGTTGAATGATTATCGACTTAAAAAATCAAGGGTTGGTAGGGGGACACTACTCTTTAGTCAAACTTTGTAATTTATCTTTAGGAGTCCTTCGAGGAAAATTACACAAGTTTTCAAAGTATCTCAAGAACCTACTTAATTGTTTACCAGCTCTTCTACTATTGGTGTTTCTATACATCGTAATAAAATTTCCAGTGCGTGTTTATTCTGATAAATTTTGGTATATTTGATGTCAACTTACTGTTAAAAATCAACGTTGAAGTTTGACACCAATAGTTTCAAATTGTTATTTTAACAATTTTGGCTTACCAGTGCGAAATTTGGACAAAACCTGGACTTCTAGCGTTTGCCGGGCAAAGTGTGTTGGTTTATTAACATCATGAGCTAAAGGATCTGGTCATATTTTGCTAGGCTTACAGTTTGAATCTGTGAAATTTTGCTGTTCTATCTGTGGCTGGAATAGTCGACACAACAGAAATTACTATGTTGAAAAAAAGTTGCCTAAGCGAGATGCTTTTATACCAAGTCAACGAAATGTTCCTTACCCCCTTTAATAAGTTCTGAAGATTTATTGCTATCTTTACACATCAAACTCGGACTTACTAAAAAAAACTTAACTGCTTTTAATAAAAAACTAGTGGCAGTTTTTTTTTAATGCAGATTAGTTACGGGTTAGTTACAGATAGAAAATAATCTATTCAATTTCATTTAACTCTCATAAAAGTCATTTTTGTCTATCAGCGAGTCTGCTATTTTTTTTTAACACTTTTTGGATTAAATATACTTATAAATAAAAATACATTTTGTAACTTATATAATTGTAAACGTATACCATAAAACCATTACAGAATATTTTTTAACTGACATAAAAGATGTTTGTTTTTCCTCTTCTTAAACTTAAATTATAAAATTTTAAATCCAGCCCTGTCTATGTATAAAATGACCCTTCATTTTATTGCTTTAAAAAACACATATTTTAGACGTAACTCTAACTTTCTGCCGTAATATTATGCTCTAAAAAATAAGAGCACACATATTTTAGAGATTCACCGTCAACCGCTTTGTCAGCTGCAAGGATTCATTTAAGATTTAGAATTTCGCGTCGCGGAAAATCTGAACTTTAATACAGCCTGCAACATGAAATATTTAAAGTAGAATATTCTGCTTCGGTAAACAAAATTTTTCGGTACATAAATTGTGGTGTCCACTATGACAACAACTTTTAAAATTGTAAAGAATGCGGTCAGTTTTTTAGGTTATAATAATTGACTGGTTGGTTACTTTTTTTGGTTTTTACTTTATTTACTTTTTCTTTTAATGAATACCATGTATGTTTTATAAATAATTACATATTTTTGTTTTAAACAAAATTTTACTTTTAACTATAACTTGGTAGCAAGGATTTCTAAAACAATATTTACAAAATATTTTTTTACGAAGTCTTACAGACAGGTTAATTAGCTTCTCATAAATTTACAATTAGTTGTTTGTTTAGTTAAGTTTGGTGTCTGCAAAATTAAACTATACAATGATAATTAATAATTTTTTTTAAATTACAATATTGGGTTTAAAATATAATAATTTGTGTAATTAATTTTGATTTAAATTATTATAGTACTATAAATCAAAATGTAGAATTACCAACATTGGGCTTCGTTATACAAAAATTTTCCTAATTAATCAATAATAATTTTAAAAAATGACAAATTAAAAACTACACTATATAAAAGTTCCTTACACATTAAAATGTTAAATATATTTTTTGTTCACTTATTTCTACATTTTTATACCCACAAAAATTTGAGGATGCAATTTAATTGGTGCCTATTTAATATGTGGTTTATAATTCATTTGTTTTATAAATAAAACAAGGGGTATGGAGTTCATATATACATAAGGCCCATTTAAATCACAGTTTCTTAAAAAGTAGCATGTAGTTTTAAATACTTCTCTGCAATACCACCATATGGATTTACAAAAGCCCACTGGGATTAAATGGTAGGTTAGGCAAGAAACGGGAATTATAGTTTGTTAAAAATTTTGAAAATAAAATAAGAAAAATTTCAGAAATTTTGACTTATTAGGGTTTTAATCTTTAACGTTTTCCATATAAAATTTCTTTTATTAAATAACATATTAGGTGTAATAATTACTATAACGGTAAATTAAAAAATCTCTTACATTTTACTGACAAATTTAAACGAAGTTTATGCATTTCTCTCTTCATACAGCAGATGTGTCTTTTTTATTTTAAAATTATTGACAAAAATTTACCATAATTGGTACCTTTTATTTAAATAAATTTTACCCAAATTAGTGTAAGTAGCGTAGGAAAACTTACCGTTATAATTTTTTCATAATATGTCATATATAAAAAAATGTACTTTAGCAGTTAAGAAATGTGTATGATTAAAATAAGGTAAGGTTTAAAATAAATTGTTTATAAATATAATAGTTTAAAAGTAAGCATCATATTTAAAAATATCTCTGGTAATAAATATATTTTTTATATGTAAAACAATTAAACAAAAAGGGACCAGTGTACTATAAATGAATTTATTTTTTAATTTATTTGGACTATGAAAATATTTTATTAATTTTCAAATTGACTTAATATTTTAAATTAAATTTATTTACAAAAACAAAACTAATATATTTCCATTAGATAGAGATACAGAGTATTATTTTGCAAAGCATAGTCATTTTAGTAATACAAATATATTATATTGTCCTTTTTTAGTTATAAATTTATTTTAATGCGGTTAATCTAAGTGAGGCGTATAAATTATGCAATTGGCGATAATAGAATAAATAATAAAATGTGTCTCTTTTACTAAACAATTAAATTAATAAAATAAAAAACAACTTCTTAATATAATAAAACATAATATTATGCAGGTAAAAATTATTGACAATCATGTTGTGTACCTCAGCGTAATGGCGTAATAGCAGTGATTAAAAAGTTAATTTTTGCGTGAAATATACCTTGTTAATTTTATATTGTTATTGTGGGCCAAATTTTACTACCTAAAGCACTAAACTTATCTATAACAATATTCATACCAACACTTACTATATTTAAATTACTATTTTTTTAACCATTTTAAAATATACTGTTCGTGGAATAAATGTCAGATTTAAAATGTACAGTATTATCCTTTAGGGCTTTAAAAACTGCTATAAGGCAGCTTTTATTTACGTGCTATCTATTTTTAGTTTTATTTTATTATTACAAATAAAGCAAATTCTTTTTGTATCAATATCATTTCCAAGACCATAAACCATTTAAAATAATTCAGTGTGCTTGCCGTTTACCAGCAGCCGGGCCTAAGGCAATAATTTTTTATTGACATAGCCTACTCGATATTCTCATATACAAATTTTATATTATCTGAAACGTATCGGGTCTAACAGGACTTGATTTTATGCTTTGCCGCATTCGCATTTTCAAACTTATACATAAGACATGTTATGTTAAATCATACCTTCCAATGAATTACAAATTTATTGACTAATATAAATAAATACAGGCACTTTAGATAGGCATTATGTATACAAAGTGATTTAGGGGTCTATATTTTAAATTTAATATTTTGGTGGAAAGTGGGCTTTTAGACCTAGATTTTTTATTGGATGGGGCTGTCCTTGCAACAAGTTAAATACAAACTTTTGGTGTAAAAAAACCTATACTGAGTATTTTAGATTTGATAAGCCACCATCGACTGACTTAAACCATACAGAATGGGTCACAAAGAAAAAAATCTAACCTTTTGAAGCTGGCGTAATGCAAATAATTTTGAAAAAAATTAAGGAATTCATTTTTTTACAAACTAATTTTACTTTTACAATATTGTTACCAATGCAAGACATATTATAATACTTATCAATACTACGTATTTAAGATTTGATTAAATTTCTATTGGTATAACTATATTTAAACCAAAAAAAAAATGGACCTTTTAAGGATCTTCCAGAATTTTACTTAAAATCTTTCTAGTGTTTAAATTAGTTTTTAAAATTTTTCTAAAGGAACGCATCTTTTAAAAATTTTCTACAGAAATGCTTGTTTAGGCAAAATTTCTGAATATTAATTTAAGGGCGCAGGGGATTTGGTAAGAAAATTGCAACCAAAGTTTATTAAAAAAAAATTGGACAGGATGTTTAAATAAAATTGTCTAATTGGCTTAAAATAAAATATTTTAAACTATGGGAAAATAGCATTCAGTACGATGTTAATAAAAATTGAAATTTCTGAACTCTACTACATAGCTAAACAATTTATTGAGATCGAGATTGTATGCATAAACTTGAAGGTAAGGTGACTATACTAGCAATAAAAAAAATCCAAATTCCCATAAAAAAAGTGTATAAAGAGACAATAGTACGGTGAATCGGGGAGTCCCGGTTTGGTAGTTCGAAGGGTAGTTCAGAACGCCGGTCGTGGGCTACCACATGAGTAGTGATACACCCGTAGCAAATAAAGGAGGTTAGTAATGTCCTTTATACTGGCTGTTACAAGTAGTAAAGTACTTCTACTCGTATAGTCCATGATCTCCAAGTCCCTGTCAGTAAGGTGTCCCATATGATAAAGGTATATGTGCCATAAGTGGCAGAGTGACCGTATACATTGCCCCAAGGGGTGAAGACCCCCGTATAATACGTACAATTCAAAACTGTTCTGTAAATACCATTTTGAGTTAAAGAAAGTGTTAGTTTCACAAATTTGTATTTATTTTTGCCGTTTAGCGATTTACAAAATATATACCTCTAAACAGATTTGGCTGTCACGATAACAAGAAAATAAAGAAATCAAATAAACTTAAATTTGCACAAGGTACGTAAATTTTTCTAGGCTTTTTTTAATTTTACCTATATAATTGCCCATGCCAGACACACTAAATTTAATATAAAAAAATTACTAAAAAAACTTTAAACCATTTTACGAGACATAGGCGTGGGGCAAAAAAAAATTGAGAGTAAAAATGCAGATAATCCTTTGATATTAGACAATGACCAAACCTTAGTTAATAAATTATAAGAATTACTTTTGAAAATTTAACTCTTTTAATAAATCAGGCAAGTAAGTTAGGATATTTATGATTTTTTTGGCTTTATATTTTTCGTATTTTTGATAAATGTACCATGGAAAACTTTAAAATACGCGCGTGTTTAAAAGTTGGATTTAAACACGCTTAGGCGTATTTTGATTAAGCAAAATAGGGTACCAATAAACAAATATTTATTGTAGCCCAGTCATTATGCACATAAGGGTTTAAAATCAACCCGTCGGGCGATAAAATGCAATTGGATGGTTTAACACATTAATCCATCAGATCAAAAACTTTTTTTAGGAGATGTGTCCCGAGGTTTCCAAAAACATCAAATGTTTATGATTTTTAATTTTTAAAATTAAAACTTCTTTAGTTCTAAATACATAAAATAAATTTTATTTTTAATATCTTAACTTTTAACAAAATTACAGCCGATTTTTAAAAAAGTTATTTTTGGGTACTGCGTATGCGCAATGTCTTAAAGTTTTTTTAGAATTTCTATCAGCGACTTTTTGATTAATAATATTAGATAAAAATTTGTTACAAAAAAAATAAAATCGAGATTATTTAGAAAAGAAAGCTTAAATTTTCAGATAACAACAGTTTTATAAAGATTTGTTTTTTTCTCAACTAAAATTCACTTTAAAATATTGCTTTTTATTTTGGAGTAGTATGCACAAATTCTTGCTTATAATTATGGTAATAATTATTAAAACTTATATTTTTTTGGAGATTCATTCTTCAATACCTACTTTTTGATATTTATGAATCAAACTGGTTTTTTTACATATAGAAAAAATATCGATCTTTCTATTTTGGCTTTTTTTCCACTTCGATTAAACGTAAAATTTTTATTAAAAACTTTTTCTGTATTTTGATTTTTAAAAAAGTTATATAAAAATAATAAAAATTCAGGTAAATACAGGTGTACACAAGTAACCACAGGTAAATATCCGTGAAGAAGTTTTTTTGTATTGATAGCTCTACTGTTAAAATATCTAAATCCAAAATTTTAATTTCTGACGGGTAAATTCAAGATTTTTGAAAATTTTTATTTATATTGATTGGACTATGTCTTAAAAAAATAACCAATGTTTTAAAATACTTTTCATATTCTTATTGCGTTAAAATATGTAAAAAATTAAACAGTAATCTGTTTATTTTTACTACATACAAAGCTAGATATAAAAATTTAATATAACCACATTTCGGTAAAGTATTGTTTGTATAAAATACAAAAAAGACTTTTACAAATATTTTTTATTGACTTACAGTTTTTTCGATATTCGAATATTCAAATTTTATATCAAAGTGGATGTATTGGGTTTTATGAAGGTCAATAAATATTTATATAATACTTTTACTGCCTCTAAGCTTTTGGCCCAATTGGTTTGAATATTTTGAATACGAAACAGTAATAAAAATAAAATTTAATTCTGTTTTATGGAAATATGAATTCCCTCAACTAAGAAATTTTATTTTTTTTATGTTAAAGTTGTCTAATAATTTTTATTTTATTTTATATATTTTTTCATATTTAGTGGGTGACTTAATAAAACTATTTAATTTGCTAAACTTTGGAAGGAGCTATTTATATACAAAAATATTTTGGGTTTAAAATACAATATTTTATTTTAAAAGCCTCTTTTAAAATGAATGTGGTTTTATATTAACTCCTTTTATCCAATTTTATTTACAAATTCTGGCTTAGGATAATGCACCAAATCCCTAACTATGTCCAACATTTTTAACCTTGGTTCATAAAGGGTTTTTACTGACCTAAAGTAAAAAAAAAACATGATAAACCTATGCATTTGGTAAATAACTTTTCTATTTATGGACTGAAAAGTAATTTGTTATGATCTTATTTCACAAGTGAGCTTCCCATTGGCATGCTGTAGATTACCTGTCTGTTCCACTTTAATCTGTATTTCCGTAACTGTTTTTTTTTTAAATAAGCAGGTATAATATATTTCCCAATACCTTTAAATAAAATCATTCAAAATATCAACTTTATGCATCCATTTGACTGACAGACTGTCAGTTAAGCCTTTTTGCGTCATCTTTTATCCTTGGAGTCACACAAATCAAATTGTTTTATTTTATTTAATTTTTATACCATGGAGTGTAGCGCCTCTAAGAGCAGCGTTGTCCTAGGATGCCGCCATGTTATCGTTGGTATTCGTCCATGTCTGGAACACTGGCAAAACTTTCTGGTGCTCTTGTCCGTTACATAAGATGGAACAACCAAAACTTGTAAAACTTGTTAATTAAAAAATTGCATTTAAGTTTGCTTAACACGGTATATTAGTTTAAAGGCTCTTGGGTTTTTATATGTTTTTATAAAATATAAACTTAAAATTAATCATTTTTTTTAAAACGTATATTTGGCAAGTGTATGAGGATAAGTAAAAAAAAATGTGAAATATGAGTTATTGTAAAATAAGCAATATCCATGGTGATTCATGAGGAAATGTCAATACTTCAGGTACGTAGTCAGGGTTCAAAAACAAACATAAAAGTCTATACCAATATGGGTCCGCAAGGCCTTTGTTTCCGAGATACAGGGTGTTCCCCACAGAGCTGACATGTGCTTAGAAGTAAATGGTGGAATTTTTAAAAATTATAAAACCTAGCTTATCTTTTGCCAAACATTATTCAAAAACAATAATTTTATTGAAAATTAAAATACATATTGTTTAATAATACATTTTGTTTCATTTTTTAATTTTTTTAATCAGATGCGTCGTATTTTTTTTAAATCCAAATATCTCGAAAACGGTTCCTCATATCAACTTTTAACAAGTATACCTTTTTGACGTAAAAATGACAAAACAATTATTTAATTTACTTAAAAATGAAACGGTCCGTATCAAAGAGTTGTGGTAGTTCAAAATAGTGAAAAGACGTGTAAGTGGCTCCCCCTACAAGTTGAGCCACAATAGACCGATCGGTCGCGGTGGAAGGGTGTTATACCCACTCACTTTAAACCTATCTACCTCCTCCAAGTAAGAGCCGTAATTAAATTGGATTCAAATTTATTATACCAAAAAACCCCCGGATACCAATTTTTACTCCAATATTTACACTATCATAGAATTTATTTAAAAAATAGAAAAATTAAATCAAAATTTTAACACCCTTTATTTCGAAAACGAAGGCCTTGCGGACCCATATTGATATAGACTTTTATGTTTGTTTTTGGACCCTGACTACGTATCTGAAGTATTGACATTTCCTCATGAATCACCCTGTAAAAAAATAAATTTTTCTTTAAAACATTTTGGCAATTTAAAAAACTTTTTAATTAAGAAACTCTTGGAATTTTTAAAATGTTTTAAGGGGAAAATTAAAAAAATTAATTATTAAACATTAACCTAATTTTCACATTAATGTCTTATTTAACTCTTCCTATACACGTGCCTAGAAAGATGTCCGTTGATATTTAATACTTAATATAAATTTCTTAATTTTACCATATCCTGCCTCCTTAAACAATACGTCAAAACCATAAACTCCTATGAAATTTTGCTAAGATTACACAATAAAGCGGATAATATCATTTACATAAATTAAAGCTAGGCTTTTCCTACTTGGCTTACTTATATTGGTGTTATGCTTAATTCTGCTAAAGTTTATAATTTCTTAATTAAGAAATTAAATTAAAAATTTAAATTAATAATTAGGAATAATTCTATTTACTATACCGCTATGTTTGTTAATTATTTAAATAATTTGATATAGGTAAATTTAATTTACCATAAAAATGTCCCTTTTAATATTTAAATTGCCGTCTATTGTAATAAGCCAAATATGTTTATTTAAATAAAGTAATAAATAATATAAACTGTTTTAATGTAAAATTTTATGTATTTTTTAAATGGTAAAATAATAAATTTTTAAAACATTAAATAAATATTGTATTTATTCAACTATTTATTACATGTACGTCAAATTTTGGTTAATTTCATAACTTCTCGTTATATGATCTTCGACTCTTTTAGGGATAAAGCTACCTATTCACTATTATGGTGTGTATGATAAGCCTATGGTATTTAATTATTAAAAATCGATTATAAATAATATTCGGAAAATGGTAAACACGGTTGTGTAAAAAGTCGCAAATCAAAAGATTTCTTAAGTTTTATAATTCTCTTTTGATATTTAAATTGTTCCACGTTTTTACCAATAAGTAGAGTACTGTAGATATAATGACTTGAATATATCTAAGTAGTTCTTGAAATACTGATATTTTGATTGTGTAGTACTTATTATATGATTCATTATTAACTTGAAGATACATACTATAAAAATTTTGCTATTGTGTAATTTGTAACAGGCAAATGGTTAAATTATTTACGAAAAATTTATCGAAAACAATATTTACTTAAACCTTTGTAATTTATTTTAAACATACGCAAATTAAAATATTGCAATATTTAAACAAGCACATGGTAATTCAGAAGCACCTAAAAATGTTTCTTTTTATATTTAAGTGGCAACAAATTTATTTATATTTGTCAATGGATCACTTTATCCCTGATACGATGCATTTTCCCTATGCTTTAGATTGCCTTCAATATAAGCATAAATCAAGCCCAGTAAATCCGTACACGCTTTGCGACACATACGATTTTTATTTAAGAATTTTAAAAGAGTATATCAAAAAGTTTTTGCCTTCGTTTTTTATAACGAGAAGTGACAAAAATACAAATAAAAGGAAATAAAAGATATATGTATAATATATAAATAGGGAAATAAATATATCAAGTGTCTTTCAAGAAGTCCGCTTCATATGGAAAATGTTTTAATAGTAAATAACGATATTTACTTAAATCTATGTGTTTACTTTTAAACAAACGTAAATTAAATTATTACAATATTTTAAAAAGCACATGGTGATTCAAAGGCACCTAAAAATGTTTCTTTTTATTTTTTTCAAAAATTTTTATATTTTTCAATGGATCACTTTATCCTGATCGTGCATTTGCTATGCTTTGAATTGCCTTCGTTTAAAAGCATAAATCAAGCCCAGTAAATCCATACACGCTTTGCGACACATACGATTTTTATAGAAGAATTTTTAAAAGAGTATATTAAAAAGTTTTTGCCTTTGTTTTTTTAAACGAAAAGTGACAAAAATACAAATAATAGCAGAAATATAAGATATATGTATAACATATAAATAGATAAATAAAAATATCAAGTGTCTTTTAAGAAGTCTGCTTCATATAGAATTTTTTTAATATAATATAATAAAAGTAAAGTCAGAATTTTGCTGCAAATTTAATAAAAAAATATGCAGACTTGCTGACTTAAATTTTACCTGTGAAGCGTCAAAATTAACATTTTTTATTGTATTAAAAAAGGCATTATTTGGGTAAATTTTAAAACAATTATATGAAAAAAGTTGTTTCAAATACCATTTTATGTGTGTGTACAAAGTAAAAGATAAATTTATTAAATAAGACAATATCCTATAAACCATAAAATTGCATTTCTCTTTTTAAACAACAGACCCACGTGACATTATATTCTTTTTTTGTAGTGATTATAGGATATTGTCATTATTTGTTTTAAGCTATTTTGTATTTTCCTGGCCTTTAATCTAACAATTTTTACCAACTGAAACAATATTAATATACTAAAAAACCCTGTGGGTAACGGAGCAATAACTTCGTCAAAAAAATCTACAATACGTACAGTTTTAGTGTAATATAATGGCATTTTTTTAAATAAAATTGGGCATCGGTGTGACTGTTTTTTCCAAGGGATTTAAAATAATAAAAAAATATACAAAGGATTTAGTTCTAAGTAAAAGACTGAAAACTATAGGTCTAAATAAAATCATTTAGAAACAACAAACTGGGTTTACTGGCAGCTACTTATTCAGTTACTAATCTGATGTGACCAGCGACCCTATAATTGCTAGTCTGGCTTTAAGAAGTATTTTAATGCGTGTCTCGCAGGGGTCACTATTGTTCTTTTTCATATCCCAAGCCTGCAATAACAATTACTCGATCCACTGTTATATTTGATATTAGCAACCAAGTAACGAAATTGCTAAGGGTAATAACAAGAAAATTTTAATTAACAGATTAGTATAAAATTTTTCTTAAAGGGATATTGATTCCGGCGCTCGAAAAAAAAGCCATTATTCACGATTTTCTTAAACAAAAACTGTTATAGATTTAAATATAAAATTTATTGGCCCTAACAAATACACTCCCAAATAACACAATAAACATCAAAAATTATTATTTTTTTATAAAAAAAATGGATGAATGGAGCTCCCCCAAAATTTGATATGTCGCTGGCATCAAAATAATGGCTGATCTAAAACACAAAAAAAAATATTTACGTTCAATATATGATTGGTTACCTTGCATCGACAAGAATAATTATTTTTTAAATAATAACAAAATGGCGGATATTTACAAAAAAAAAAAAAGGTTTTTTTACAGTTTTAGCTCCAAAAAAATTGTTAATATGAAAAATTTTATTTTTCTGCTTGATGCGAGGAAGCGAATACTGTAAAAAATATGTGGTGTGCTTTTAATAAAGATTGGTTCAGTGGTTCCAAAGAAATTGTGGATGTTAACCCGAAAAACGTAGTTCTGAGATAAACGTGTTTAAAGTTTTATGACAAAAAAAAAACCAAAACCAATCAGCGATGCCGGCACCATACAAAATCCCTTTAACCATTTGAAAAAAAAAAAATTGAGCTTTTTTATTATTAGGTCTGCCTTGTTGGGAACCTTAAGAGCTAATCGCACACGTTGGTTGTCACGACTCTTTCCAAAATCGACGGCGGTCTAACCGAGTTTGATCGTAAAATAATATATTTACAGTGATCCGATCACTTATATATTTTAATACAATAATCTAGGATATATGTACCTTCGGAAAGTATAAAAAAATAAAAAAAGGTTTTTTGGAAAATAATTAAGCAGAATAACCCAATAATAAAAAATAAGCATTAAATAATTCAAATATATGTCCCTGTCGGATATGAGCTTACTGATGGGCCAAGTTGGGTATTTTTGTTATTCCGGTATTTTAGTGTTCGTTTAAAAAGTATTCGAATTAGTACTTTAGTTCTAAATTTGTAATGGTATTCAAATACTAATTCTAATCTTCGAATATTTAATTGAACTTATATTCTGTTTTGGATTGAGCGCCAATGACCTTTTTTTTTGGTTTTTACTTCTGGTTAGCCATACAGTCAGTTTTTTATAATATAAATTTAGGCGTTAAAACAACTAAAAACACAAATGTTACGGCACGACAACTTGACATTGACTTTTCTTGTATTCGAATACCTAAAGTGATCGAATACTTGTGCATCCGAATACTGTAATTAATTTTGGTAATCAAATACTTTTTTTGAATTTAAATACAAATTTTAAGTTAGTACTTAAGCCACCTTAACTCGGACCATTACTAAAGAGCCTAATTGTTATATATTCGATTTTATAAAAAAGAAAACTAATACTAATTGTGATTTTTTTTAACTTTATGATGTAAGACCTTGGTGACATGTTTTTGCTATATATATTAACATAGTCTAAGTACAAAAGTAGACTGAAATGCCAATACATCCCTATTTAAAAAATTACTACTTAGAGCTGCCACCCTATTAACTGAGTTTAGATCTTACAAAAGGTGGTGCGGTAAAGCAGTCGAACGCTTAAATTTATATCGAACTACTTAACTGACGCTAGTGTAAAACATAACATGTTTGTACTTACCTATTTTACTTTAAATTATTCCTCGGTTATGATATTATAGTTTATTCTTTCCTTTATGTCTATATTTTGCCCTATACGTGACTATGTTTTTGAAATTGGAACAAGGCCTATGCAAGCATCATCATTCATTCACGGTAAGCTTCATCAAGTCCCCCTTTTACGACAGTGACAGAAAGCTTCTGGCATAACAAATAATCCCAACTACTAGCTATAAATCCTACAAACATTTTATAACGAAAATATTTCACATAAAACTTTAAGAAGTTATAATAAACAAAATATTATTGTCGGTGTATTCTTAAAACGACAGATATTATTGATATTACTCTGTTTTAATTAAACTTAGTTTTTAAAATAAAGTAAAAAAAATAACTTGATTCCTAATGTTTAAATAAATTATTGAAATACTTTTAATATGCAAACTTCACAATGTTTATATTTCTTCCTTGCTGCAGTACAGTCAAAATTAATTTTTTATTTATTTATGTTTATAAACCCCAAATTACAGCTTTTTTAAAACGAAACCACTAACTACCTAACAAAATATTTTATAGTAATAATGAGTTAGTCGAAAATAAAGTACTACGTTAATTTAACCACGGATAAATTACTTAATTAAAAGCACCATGAAATAACATTAAAATCCTCGAAGGGAGTTATGCAAAAAGTAATAATAAAACCTTATTTTTTATTTCTCTAATTTTAGTTAAAATATATCTAAAACTAAAGTGCACATATTATATGCCTTATAGGTTTATAAGGTTTCGTTTTAAATTATATTTTGGATCTTATTATTAACTTAGTACTTTTATTACTGATCTGTTTTTTCTTTTAAATTGAAAACTTTAATAAATTTGTAAAAAAATATGGAAAGTTCTTTTTTAAATATTGTTGTTTAAACTATCGGTTTAGGCATAGACTTCGTATGTTACAGAATAAATCTAAGTTTACGCGTAAAAAATAGGGTAAGCACAAAGAACTAAATATAACCGTGTATATTGCAAAATACATACCAATACTGAGTCTTCTAAATTATCTTGATATGATAACATATTAGCTTTAAGACACACAATTTGCTTGCTATTTCCTTTTGATATTTATTGGCTCAAATTTCGCCCATTTACGTTTAGGATTATTTTATTGAAGATTTAAAACTCGTGTACCAGTTTAAATAAAAACTTTTATTGAAATATTTTAATTTTAATTAAAAATATATATTTTATATAATATAGATTTATTTTCACAAGTTAAAAGTAAACTCAGTTTTAAAAAATTGTCACAGTTAAAGTACTTACACATTTTCAAGAAAATTTGTAAAAGTGTTAAATTTAAATAATAAAATTTTATCACCTCCTAAGTTAATAATTAAGTGGGTTAGAACCAAAGGGAAACACGTGACCAAATTTTCAACAATTGAGTTATATGTAAAATATGAAACTTCTTATTTAAAGCAAAAAGAGACAAGGGTATATCTTTCCATAAGTTGTCAACTCTTAAGGCAAATATTAACTTTAAAAAAAAATGTAAAAATGTTTCTGGCAAAGGGATACAAGCGCACTTTTCTTTGCTCATTATGTGTTTTAAATTTTTTTCTTGTTATTGTCTTACAATTAGTTGTGATAATAAAAGGATAATAGAAATAAATAAAACACACGGATATATTTTGAGTAACTATCTAAAAATTATTCAAAGTTGTTTTTAATTAAATAATTTAAAAATACATATATTATAATAAAAAGAATATTAGCAGTAGATAAAAAATATAGGCTATGAACCATCTATGTACAAAAAAATAGGATTTACACCTTAAAGAGTTCTTAGGATTTAGCAAAACTGTCTTTAATATTAACAAAAAAAAGGGTTACTAACTCGGCATGCTTTACTATTCCTTGGACTTTTTTAAGATTATTTTGTCCTTGGATGATTTTGATAGGGCGCTTTGTTTTGAAGATACGGGGCGAAAAAGAATTTCCACTGCCAATTTTGATAATTTGAAATTATTAACATAGCCGAAATAAAAGTATAGCGTTCTACACTGGACCTAAATATGTCTTGTAAGTGATCATTTTGTATTTGTCAAATAGGTTGAAACTGATTGACTGTCTATTTGACGTGTATTTTCTGTGTTTAATACGAGCGGGGTGTAGTCATTTTCAACAGTTCTTGTAGATTAAGAAACATGACATGTAATTTTTGGTAACAAATTGTTATTGTCGAAATTATTTTTCGCCCCGTATCTTTGAAACAAAGCGCTCTATCAAAAATCATCAAGGGACAAAATATCCTAAATATAGTCCAAGGAATAGTCCCTTAAATTTTTTCCTTATGTTTAATAAACACCCTGTATAGGTTGATTAAATAAGTGTAAGGGTAAACTATAAATAAATTTAAAATAAAAAACATCTGACTTTAATGTAACTCTAAGTAAATAATACGATCAGCCGAGAGAGGGCATTTAATTTTTTGTTTCATACACGTACTTAGTTTCTATTTCCTTTTGGTTAATCGGAAACAAAGTTCTTATTTGTCAAGTTCAAATGATTTAGATAGTGACAGAAATTTTATACCAGATAATATTTATGGCAGTTTATAAGGTAAATCCATTCCTGAGAAACGTAAAAGAACTAAAAAGAGAAACAGAAGAAAACCATAATGGAAACGAAATCGAGCTAAACTTTAAAAGAATATTGGCCAGGAATATGTTAGACAAAAAGAAAAGATTTATTTTGCCGAGGAAGTAAAAGTGTACACCCATACCTGTCGTTATAAGTGCAAAGAGATCCCTGAAACTAAAGAATTGAGAATTTTTGGAAAGTTCTGTGGTCAAGAGGACCGGAATCTTTAAACTGTATTTTTACACTCTTACATCAGCTTCCAAGCACCTTAGCGTCGTGCTTAACAGGCCCAAAATCCTAAAAGGGTCACTATTTATATACAGGAAAACGTGTATACAAACAATTTTTTAACACACTTTAGACGTTAGTAACAAGAGATTTACTATGGTGGTAAAAAAATGAATTAAGGGGTTACATAAGTTTCACGACTTGAAAAAAATTGAATTATTGTATTGTCTTATTAATTTATATAAACCTATTAACATTATTGTTCTTAATTTTTAAGTCGATCTGAGTAATAGTTTCGGAAATACAAACTTGGGAATTTGCACGCCCAAGGCAAGTAGGCTCAGCGCGCGCCCAGTTTTATTGTCTCATAAAACTTTTAACGCATTTTTTAACTGTGTTTTCAAAGTCGGTTGTCAAGATTTTCAAAAACTACTTAACCGATTTTAATGAAATTTTACACAGGTCTTCGAGATACAATTTACAAGGACTTAGACAAAGGATTTTTTTCAATTACAACTATTAAACAAAATTTGGAGCAAATTTCACCGAAATTTGCATTTTTTTTGTACAGCAAGATTTATTACATTTACCAAATAGAGACCTAAAATTACGAAATCTGGACCCCATTTATAGTAAACTTTAGTTGCAAATTGAAATTAATTTTTTAAGTTTTTTTTTTTTTGAATGGGGTCCAGAGACTTGCATTAAATTAATTTTAACTTTTTTTTAAACGATGACGGATAAAAAAAATATTAAGAAATAAAAAAGTTATATTTTTAGTGCTTAATCTAAAAAAAATATATAAAATTGCAAAAAAAGTCAGTGAGGTACATTTTTTTTACAATTACTTTTGATAAGGTGTTCCCTGAGATGCCACTGGACATAATAATTTTAATTTAATTAGTCCTAAATAAGGCTTTTATTAGGAATAACACTAACAAATCGGCTTCAAGCTATTTAGCATAATTATAAAAAACCTATTTTTTAAGAAAGTTTAACACCCTGTATCGTAGAAACTCTGCATTTTCAAACCCATTTTATATTTTTAGAGAATTAACTTCTTAAATTTAGCCGTGCATTTTTGATCACCTTGTATAAGTAAGGAGGACAATGGCATTGCTTTACGTGACTCATAAATTTTAAGAATAATGTGCATTTTTTAAAACCAATCCCTGTCCGGAGGTTTTAGCATACAGGGTGTCCTGATAAGGTCGTCCTCCGGCGATATCCCGAGAACCCTTCAACGCATAGCTTTCAGAAAAAATATTTATTATAAAATCGGCCTCGAGAAAATTATGGAAATTATTTTTAAGTCTCTAATTCTGCCGCTAGAGGGCGTAAAACTAGGAACAAAATTAAAAACATGAATTATTTAAAAATATACCATATTAACTTTTGTCATTGACAGTTTTCTTACAAACTATGTAAAATAAGGAAACTTTTTTCTTTTGGGCGTTTTTCCGTAACCTGTCAAATATAGGGAGGGCGGAAGAGCGAATAAACATTAAAAAAAAAATTAATAACTTTGTTTCGGCTTAACCGATTTTGATGAACTAGGTATCTTTTAAAAAGAGCTTTCAATGGCTTAAATAAAATATTGGTATAATAAATTTATTTTTTTTTTTATCCCCAGAGACGGGGCTTGTGTCAATGTTATAAATTTTGTCATTTTTTTCTAAAAATTTAAATACAATGGTATTATTTTTATAAGCACATTAAAATAAGCATAAAAAAGTAAAGAAACTGGTGAAAACCACATTTCTATATCTTAATTAATTCTCGAGTTATTGCCGAAAAACTGCAATACTCGTATCCTATTTTAAGCTGTCAGATAAACAACGCTGCGTTTTAATCGAGAATGCCATGACAACAAAAACCATTTCTCTGTTTCTCTGCGAATATTGAATAATATTAATAATATCCTTATTATTTGTTTATTATCAATTTAATAACAGCATTCATAATTACACGGCTCGTGGATAGTAATAGCTGATTATTATTAGGCTTTGGCAATTTATCTTCATTTTGCTGGAATAGGATGCCCTTCCATTAAAGGGGTTGTCAAACGTCTAAACACTTTTTTTTTAAAATGCCGTCTTTTTTAATATCTTATGGCATATGGTCTCACGCAATAGAGGATTTGAAAATTTTAAAATAAACGGGGGGGGTGATCGTATGCCCGGTGATGGAATAAGACAAAATTTTAAAAAAATTCTTAATAACGGTTAACAATATTTTCTACTAATAATTATAACGATAAACTGCGAAAACAAGAACTAAATTTTAAATTTCGGGTTGGCAAACAATGCACTTGTAATTTTTTAAAGTCTCTGTTTTTTGTAATTTTTGATTTAAAGCTCTTTTTCTGTAATTTTTAGGTCCAGGCACTCTCGATTAAAACGCCGCGTTGTTTATCTGACAGTTTAAACCCCATATAACCCTGAAACTTTTTTTTTTTTTAAATACATAATTTTTTGGGTAAATTTTTTTTAAGCACTTAAAACCAAATACAATACAACAATTTTTTTATTTTTTTTTTTTTGGGGATAAGGGTTATCTAGGGCGCCCTTTTAAAAGGGACGGTAGGTTTATATGCTACTTTTTTTATAAAACAGGGATAAAAAAATATAAACTTTTATTTCAAAAAAGGGGGGTATTTTATTCCTTAAATTTTACAAAATCATTGCTGTATGAAAAAATTATAAAACAGTCTTTTGGGGGGGACCAACATCACATTTTTTCAAATAAAAAATTTCTTTTTTTTGGGATATAAAACAACGTCGTTGGTTAGGGGAAATATAAAAACCCTAAAGATCAATCTGATCGTATCGAGAAAATTCATGTACATTTCTTTTTTGGGGGCCCCTTGTAGCACTTCGTTTATGGTTTTTCAACAACTCTGATGCCACTGCCATTCGAAAATCTAACTGGTCCTTTTTCCATTACAATCTTTATGGAGCCTCCAAGCATTTTGCAGGGCCTTTAAAAAAAATGCGCAAAAAAAGGAAAGTACCACTTTTCCCCCCCTTTTTGCAATCCTATACTCGCTGGGTTTTTTGGGCCCCCTATCCACACCACCCATATTTTTGTTGTAGAATTTTACCAGATTAGGCTGATCTACATGGATATTTTTTTTTCTGATTGGGAATATCTTTTTTCCTTATTTAGCGGAAACACTGAAAAGAGCATTAGATGCTATATTTACGACATTATTGTCATTCCATTTACAAATGACAATTTCATTATCGGAATATATTTTCGAAGGATCCTCGTATTTTTTTCAAATTTCTTTATCGGGGAAGGGTGATTTTGGGATTCGATTCTCTCGTATTGTTCCTGTAGTTTTTTTTCCTCTTAGTTTTAACTCGAGTAAAAAAGAGACGTAAAGTAATTGTCAAAATATAAATGGAATGACTTATATGAAGTTTTTTTAAAATATCTGCATTTTGCAGAACAACGCATGGACCCAGTCCCATATGCTTATATTTTTCAGGTAACGTACACGAAGAACCTTGATAAGGATCAAATTGAACTATAAACCCAGCCGCAACGAGCCAATCCAAAATTTATAACCCCAGGGAAAAGGTTTACCCTTATAAATTGCTTTCCGCCATGGCGACCATAAAGGGGGATCATTGACTCGTCAATGCAAGGGATTCTTCGTTGGGGGGTGTTCAAAAATTTTTTTGGTGAGGATATCAAACAATGGTCTCAATTTTGCATATTTATCCGATTTATCCAACCTAGTATTATCACTACAGTGAATGTTACTCATAATAAATTGAAATCTATCACGTGATATTGCATCACTTACCATTTTATTATGTTACACTCCTATTTTCCAAAACATTTTTTTCGAGGTAATGGACATACCCCCCAAGCAACAGAACACCAATGAAACAATACATTTCATTTTGCACTATGTCTCCCACACGGTTATGCTTTTAGCATATGTATTGGTAAAAAACAAAAAAATTTTGGCAATGACATCCCCCCCGAAAAAAAAACGAAACGTACTGGAGGTGAAAGATTGTTTCGAACAGTTGAATGGTTGCCATTCTGGAAAAGTGGGCCCCTTCCCAAAAACGCCATCCTGGTAGTCAAATATTTTTTTTTGCTTTGGCTTTGCCTACAAAGGCCAAAGAGGTTTTCGTCATCCTATCCCAACCCCTTTGCCGATGGCTTTGGTACAACTGGCTCTACTATTTAGATATCTCTGCTTCCCCCCCCAACTGAGACCCGGGCAGGTTATTTATATCCACTTATTCTCATCCCCCGAATTTTGTCCGTGTCAAAAATTTTTTATTGGCATTTTCCGGGGGGAAAATTTTTAATGCTTTCTGGGGAAATCAGCGTCCTGGCTTGCCAATAAGTTCAAGTAATTCAGCCAAATTTAGAGGCTTTTTCCAAAACTAAAAATTAAAAAAAAAAAAATTTTTAAAATAGGTAACGATAAGAGTAATGCAGTCTTTTGGCAATGACTCGAGAACTTATTAAGATATCAAAATGCGGTTTTCACCAGTTTCTTTCCTTTTTTATGCTTATTTTATTGGGCTTGTAAAAATAATACCATTGTATTTAAATTTTTAGAAAAAAATTACAAAATTTATTTTGACACAAATCAGTCTCTAGGGATAAAACAAAAAAAATAAATTTATTATACCAATATTATCTTAAGCCCTTGTTAAAACTCTTTTAAACGAAGCCTAGCTCATCAAAATCGGTTAAGCCGAAACATGGTTATTAATTTTTTTTTCAAATGTATATTCGCTCTTTCCCCCTCCCTATATTTGACAAGTTACGGAAAAACGCTTAAAAGAAAAAAGTTTCCTTATTTTACATAGTTTGTAAGAAAACTATAAACGAATAAGTTAATATGGCATATTTTATAATAATCCGTGTTTTTAATTTTGTTCTTAGTTTTACGCCCTCTAGCGGCAGAATTAGAGACTTGAAAATAATTTCCATCATTTTTATTATAAATATTTTTTCCGAAAGCTATGCGATGAAAGGTTCTCGAGATATCGCCGGAGGATGACCTTATCAGGACACCCTGTATAATATACTACGATATTGTGGCAAGTATACTGGGATTTCCACCCCTTGGAACAATGTATACAGTAACTCCACTACTTGTGCTTTTCTTTGTTTTTAAATATTTTAGTTCTTATCTACAGGCCATCATAATAAACGTATAATACCTAGTATAGGTGGTCGTAAAATGGCTTAACCTTGTCTCGACATTTATACATGTATATTGACCTGTCACATACGCTTAATGTTTAAACCCTTATTTTAGGACTTAAGACCTGTAGTTCTCAGTATACATTAATTTCTGTAAAAAAGGTAATTTTTGTTAAATATAGTTAATGTAAATAATTTTTTGTCTTTTTTGAATGTATATTAAAAGCTTTACAAAGACGTTTATTAGCACAATAAGGTGGAACACGAAGGTGATCATATTGTTAAGGATTTTTTTTTAGGTAAGATTAAGAAGGGGTAAATTTTGAAATAAATGTACAGTTATAAAGCTTAAGATATCAAAGATATGTTGCTTATTGGTAATTAGCGTGGTAAGTTGTTTCAAAAGTTTACTTATATATTAAACCAGTAACAAAGTTATTATTTTAATAAACATTTCCTTTATCTTGTTAAAACTTCCTTATAACCGTAAACTTTTTAAAATAGGTAGTGATTAGGTAAAAATGTAATATTATGAGTCAAGACAGTCAGATCGGCAAAAGTTTTAGATGATCTTGTTGGTATGACAAATACATACGTGGCCTGGTTGTTTTTAATTTTTTTTTGTTTAATTGTATATTAAATTAAAAACTTAACTATTACATTTTTAAAAGTATGATTTAAATTCTTTATCTTCTTTATAAAAGTAAAGGCTCAATTTTTTTTAGAAGCTAAGTGTGAATTTTACTACGACTATGATTATTTTTTTTAACGATTTAAAGAAAAATTAATACACATGCGCATAATACCTTGCAATTATTATTAAAAATAAACATTTCGTGTTGAGAAGTTATTTATTCCTTTAAAACTTACAGAAAGAAAAAACGGTTTTAATTTACTTATTGATGGATAATAATAAACCTTAAACTTAAACTTAAAAGCTGCCTTATGTGACTAGTACGCGCTAGAAGTATTTTAAAAAATATTTTTTTGTATATTTATGACATACCACAAGGGCTTGTATAAAGCCTAACTACATGGTACCGTAGGTGCCAAGTTTTTAAATATTTAACTCATTTTCCCCAGTTCTGTCCATGTTGTCCAAGTACCGAAACATGCAGATAATGCACTTTTTAGTTAATATGGTAGTGCCACCACTAGTTTTACAGTTATTTGTCAATGTTTTTTGGCACCAGTTTATAAAAACCAAACCCAAGCACTAGACAATGTAGATGTGGTGTCTTTAAATATTTCTTTTTTTGAGTTTGCTAACGTAGTACCAAATACCATCTTATGCCAATTTATTCCACGGACGTATCTGCTTTCTCACAAACTTTTTAACCGACTACTAATAATGCCATTCAGACAATGTTTGACTCTAAATAACGGCACTTGTTTTCAAAAAGTTAACTTGACAAATACTAACCGACATAAATTTTATGTACCCTTGTATCTGATTTCAGATATAGGAAAACTGCCTAGTATTTGCTTTTAAATAACATTACCCTTTTTGACTAATTATTTACTTATTTTGTGAACAGTGGCAGCTTTCATTATTTTAAAAATATTAATAAAGGGAAAGAATAAAAGCAAAAAAGTTAATATAGACACTAATTGTTGCATTACCCCCTTAAACAAAGGCACCTAAACAAAAGAATTATTGTTTTTAAACTTAATTAAACCCAAAACTAGGAGAATTTTTATTTTGATGCAACGCAACGTAAACAAAGGCATGATGACTTTTTATCCGATATAATGTAAAAGAAAATTGCTAATTACCAAGATATATTATAACAGTTAAGAAAGCCAAACCTATTATAATCATTTGGCTTTCAAAATATAATTGTGTAGCAAGCCAAACCTAATAATGCTTATAACTCCAAGCTTATTTTGATTATGTTCTTCTATGTCTAACCATTCGGTTTTTCCAGTTAATTTTGTTAAAATATATAACACATTTTCCATTGATTTTATAATCTTTTATAACAGAATAAATGTTTTTGCAATACGCGTCGATATTTCGCTGGGGGGTTCTGGGCTTAAAATAAAAAATACTTTATAATTTTCGAGCTAACCTATTAATGTTTTAACCCTTTTGCCCTTCATTTTTTGAAACAAGGATAGTTTCAGGTTTTTTCCCAATTTAACACAATTCCGCATATAATTACATATAAAAATATAAAAATCTATTATTACTAAAAAGACTAAAACGTTACCAAACAACCTCCTGATTGTTCGGTATATTTAACTTTAAAATTGTCCTCGCCAATTTTTTTTTATTTTTATAGAAAATACATTCTAGAAGATAATTATGATATAATCAATTTTTTTCTCTAACTTCTACCAAATTATAGACTTTTGGTTAAAATAGCAAAGCCTTAATTAAAAAAGATTTTTACAATTTAACAAGCATGATTGCCAAATTAGTTGTTAGTAGTGTTTATTAAATATTTAATTGTATAAGTATTAAATAAATTGGGTTATTTACCTTCCTGTACTATCTAAAAAAATGAATTATCTATTAAAGTTCACCTGTCATATATCAAAATTGTAAAATAAAATAGCAATATTTGTATAAAGATGTATTAAACCATAACGGCTTTACTTAACTTATAAAGCGTTTTTACTAAAATTAAAGTACAAACTATAGCTATAATAAATCATTAGTAGTTTCGCTAAATATTTAGACAAATCATTAGTATTAGAATTAGAATTTTTAACGGTAAACATTATGTACTACACGATTATACAAATAATGACGTATTCCTAATTCTTTCAGGTTACGGAATAGATGTGTTGAGTAATATCTGAAACACTCCCTCAGCAAGTTTATTGATTATTACGACTTCGATTAAAGACATGAGATCAGAAGGGTTTTGTTTAACTGTATATTTAAGAAAATAAATAAACAAGATGCAGTCATGCAAAATTTTTCTCTCTACACTCTTAGGTAATCAGGTACAGGGAAAAACAGTGCTATATTTGGAAATAAAGTACCATTATTTGAAAATACAGTGCCGTTATTTGGAAATACAGTACCGTTATTTGGAAATATAGTGCCGTTATTTGAAAAACAGGGCTGTTATTTGGAAATACAGTACTGTTATTTGGAAATACAGTGCTGTTTTTTGGAAATACAGTGCTGTTATTTAAAAATACAGTGCCGTTATTTAAAAAAAGTGCTGTTATTTGGAAATAGAGTGCCATATTTGGAAATACAGTACCGTTATTTGAAAAAACAGTGCAGTTATTTTAAAAACAGGGCTGTTATTTGGAAATACAGTACTGTTATTTTAAAACACAGTGCCGGTATTTGAAACACAGTGCTGTTATTTGAAAATACAGTGCCGTTTTTCAAAAAAAAGTATAGTTAACCTAACTTCCTATACTGTTTTTACAAATAGCGGCACTGGATTTCCAAATATGGCACTGTATTTCCAAATAACAGCACTGTTTTTCAAATAACGGCACTGTATTTTCAAATAACGGCCCTGTTTGTCTAATAACGGCACTGTATTTTCAAATAACGGTACTGTATTTTTAAATAACGGCACTGTATTTCCAAATAACCGTACTGTATTTCCAAATATGGCACTTATTTCCCTGTACTTGATTACCTAAGGGTGTAGGGAGAAAAAATTTGTATGATTGCATCTTGTTTATTTATTTTCCCAAATAATATACAGTTAAACAAAATCCTTCTAAACTCATGTCTTTAATCAAAGTCGTAATAATCTAATAAACTTACCGAGGGAGTGTTTCAAATAATTACTTAACACATCAATTCCGTAACCTGAAAGAATAAGGAATACGTCATTATTTGTATACTCCTGTATTACATGTTTACCGTTAAAAATTCTAATTCTAATACTAATGATTTGTCTAAATATTTATCTAAACGTATGCTTCGTACTCTTCCAGTTAAACTACTAATGATTAACTTAAAAGAATTTTATTTCTATAGTTTGTACTTTAATTTAAGTAAAAACGCTTTATGAGTTAAGTAATGCCATTATGCTTTAATAAATCTTTATACAAATATTGCTATTTTATTTTAAAATTTTAATATATTACAGGTAAAATTTGATAGATAATTGATTTTTTTAGATAGTACAGGGAGTAAATAACCTAACTGATTTATTACTTATACAATTTAATTTTTAATAAACACTACTAACAACTTATTTGGCAATCTTTGCTTGTTAAATTGTAAAAATCTTTTTTAATTAAGGCTTTGCTATTTTAACCGAAAGTCTATAATTAGGTAGAAGGTAGAGGAAAAATTAGAATTCATTTAAAAATGAATTATTTTAATCGTATAATAAAATAGAAAAGTTATACGCAGTAATGCCAAAAAAGGCTTTATGCTAATGTTAAATGTAATTAACTAATATGTGTATTTTAGCGTTTTAAATCATAATAAAAAAGAATTGTTTCAATTAAATAATAAATAAAAAAGTTAAACATAGTGATGCCAAAATGGCTTTATACCAATATCTAATTTAGACGGCTAATATGTGTATTTTTACATCTTAAATGATTTAGAGAAAAAACGGTGTTGATCCGATAAATAGACGCTGAGATATAAGCAAAAACATATAAGGCCCTTTGAAAAAGGTGCGCAGATGGTCAAAAGTCATTTTTTGAAGAAACTAAAAAGAAAATCATGGGCAAATAGCGGGAAAAGTGCCTTTGGCATTCCGGCTGATAGCGATCTTTCATAAAATGATGTTTATTTGTTAAGGCCCTTTTGACACTTGTACATATTTAATACATATACTATTTTTTGAATACCATGTAAAATAAATATTATTAATAAGTTTTCGATAATTTTTTAATATTAATACGAAAAATATGTATAGGATTCTAGCTAATGTAAAAAACATCTAAAAATATTAGTTTTTAAAGCTTTAATGAATGTTGTTATGTTTTCGATAATTTTTTGATATTATTATAAAAAAGGACTCTTGTTAATGTAAAAATTAACCGCTTTGCTTTTAAACAAAAATATTATATTCTCACGAAAGATATATTAGTGCTATTTATTTTTTTCAAATATCTTTTCAGACCACAGCGTATCTTATCGGAGTTGATGAATAACAACTTTTATAAATATATTATACCTTTTGTTTTTACATTAAATTTAAAAAATAATTATATTTAAAAGAGAATTTTTACCCTGAGTTAAGCTTTCAAAATAAGTTCCTCTATATATTTTTGGCAAAGTGCTCTTTGCTTGCACCCTTAGGATAACGTTTAAATTTAACCCGCGAAACGAGTAACCTCTGAGGATGACGTAATCAGCACAGACTTTTTTATTATTTAATTATTTCCAAAATTGGTCCAGCCTCCGGTTATAACTTGGAAGACTTTTAACTTTCAACTCATTCTGCTTTTGACAGTCAAACAGTTCAGACCTGCTTGTTCTCTTTTGTGTGTGTGTTGTGTGTGTGTGTGTGTGGTGGTGTGTGTGTGTGTGTGTGTGTGTGTGTGTGCGTGCGTGCGTGTGTGTGTATTTGGTGATTTTTTTATGCGATATATAATGTTTTCGACTGATAATTTTTGGCCCTTTCGGTTATATTTTTAGTACATATATTTTTTAATACCAGTTACTTATTTAAACCATATCTATTTTTTTATTCGTTGTTGCTTTTTTAGTCTACTAATACTCTGTAATTTAGTATAATATTTTTACCCCAAATTTTGCGTCATCTATACATCTATTTGATAATAATATTTAATATCCCCAAGTGGCCGAATGGTCTTGGCGTTGGGACAAGATAATATGTCATAGAAATTATTCCTGGTTCGATCCCCAGCACAGACTTTTTTATTATTTTCATCTATCCAAAATTAGATAGTATGGCGTCACCCGAAGAGAGGATCCCCGTAGATGTTGATGAACGTTCTGGTTTGTGACATCAAACAAGCTGGGTTTTTGGGTACTTTTCCCAGCAACTCTTTTAAAATACAATATGCTAAATATAACTCAATTAATAAAATTTCCCTAAGCTTTTAGCAGAACGAATGCCTAATAACATTTGTGAGATCACTGATCGGAAAATGCTATCTATCCCGAAACCAATACTTCTCCACTACCGTTTCCACCAGCCCCAACCCTCACCCGGTTGTCGCCCATTCTCAAAGCCTGCGAAGGCACTCGAGACTGTAACCTGTATTGTATATACTTGTGTTTATGTTTTTTAAATATATTGTATGTACACATGTAGTCTTAGGAAGTATTGTAAATATGTATGTAATTAATAAAGCTATTTGTAAGTAAGTAGGTTTGTGATATCGAGATCTGACGTCCAGATAGGATCCAAGATGATGATGTAGGTCTGTGACGTTGATCTGTGACGTCGATCTGTGTGACGTCGAGATAAGAGGCTCACCCAAGATGATGACGTAGTGACGTCGTGGACCGGAAGTCTGGGTTTCTGCCAGAAGTGCACCTATGTCTACTTATATTTTATTTTTTATTTCATACTTTTTTTAGTTAAACCAATAAAAAAATTAAATTAATTTACTTAAAAACATCAAAGAAAAATCTATTATGTTACAAAACAAGAGATTTCCTTATAAATTATGTGGGAGTTGATAGGTAAAGTATATTTTTAACTAATTAATTTTTTTTAATTAATAACTTTTATTGCATATCATTATTTTACACAAAATTGTATAGTACACTATGCATTTTTCTTGTATATATTTCAATTTTGGGTAAAACAATACTTCAAAAGCAAAAGTAAAAAACCACATAATACAAATTGCTTTTCCAAAAACAGTATTTTTGCTTATTTTTTTTAAGTAAATTAAATTTACAAAAAATATTCCTATTTATTTAATTGAAAATAAAAAAAATTACAAAAAATAAATTATAAAATTTTGGTTAAGGACTTGGTCAGGAAACACTAGTATGTATTATAATATAAGGAATTAATTTTTTTAGAACAATATAAAAACTTTTTACGTTTAGAATGTAAGTTTTTTATTTAAATAACAAGTCTTAAGGTAAATCCTTTTTGTTAAAAATATTGGTTAGAAAATAATTTAAGCCCATGTATTATTTTGTTGCATAAAAAATGGAAAAGAACTTTTTTTTATATTTTCATTTTTCTTAAAATTTTTGAGCTTATAAGCCCTATGAGAGGTGTTGTGGAAAATAACAAAATAGTCGTTGGTAAATTGTTTAAACAAAATGTAATGCTAAAATATAGTTTGAAACTTGTCAAAAATAAAAAGCAATGCAATTTAAATAGACAGAAAAAAGAAGTACCAATATTGGATAGAAGATTCTTAAACTAAAAAATGTAGTATTTCTTTTTTCTTGTCTCTTAAAATGTTTTAAATAACAATTAAATTAACAATAAAAAACCGTTTTAAATAAACCCAAGTTAAATGAGCCAGGTGACCAAAAAGTCGGTATTTGGGTCATCTTTCTTATTGTTTAAACTATTTATATAGCATTAATAATTTTAATTTACTAATGTTTAAAATCAAACCAAAAGTATATTTGTACAGGACTGCGTTTCCATGGACACCAATATATCCTAAGGTCCAGAATCAACCTGCAGAATCTTAAGGTGTATTGCAAGAGCATTAATTTTGTTACCTATTATGCAGGTATCAATAATTGGGCTAGTATAAACACAGAAAAAAAAATTAAAAAACTGTAGTGTTTTTTTTTACTTGCCACCGAATGAATAAACGTAAAAGCATATAAGAAACATGAGCTTGACAATTAAAAGCATTTTTAGGTCCGGTCCGCTATTTTATTATTATTGAACGTTTTTATAAATGGTGTTTTCATAACGGTTATAAATCATTGGTATTGTTAAAAAAACTAGATAGGTAGCAAAAAAATACTATAATTTAGCGTGCAATTAAAAAACAAAAATCATTTAAGTCTAATAAAATAAACACATATAAATACTTTAAAACGTCATTAAAAGGTATATTAAATAAAAAGAGACATATAAACAAAGTTAAGTGCATGGGTCTTGTGGCACTTGTGTGCAATATAGTTTTACAATATTAATATTTACAGTAACAATAAATTAGCATGTTTTTCAAACCAGTTTGTAAAAAATAAAAATATATTTTTGAAATCTCCTTGTTGGGTATACGCTAAAAGAAACTTTATACAATGGTACCGCTTTGGACCTAGTCCCGGGGTATAAGGACTAAGCCTGCTTAGTCTTATTGACCTTTCTGAACTAGCAAATCGCCCAAAACAGAAAAAAGAAGAACCCCCAAAAAATCTTAACACTTATCTACGTTTCGATGGCAAGTCTACCGCCGTTTTCAAGATAAAAATAGAGTTAAAAAAACTTAACTTAAAATTGTATGATAATTAAAATTAAAGTTGTTAAAATGAAAAATATTATTAATCATTAAAAATTACCACACCACTCTTGTTCAATAAAAAAATAATAACACCAGTTACAACTAACAGATTAATGTCACGTATGACATTACGTAAAAAATCCTAACAACAATCTCAGAATATCTATAATTTTACCGGGACCAGGACCAAAGTGGTTCCACTGGTCCCATATTATAAAGTTTCTCTTGGTCTGTACCCAACAAGGACTTTTTAAGAAATGAGTCCGCCACAACAATACAAAATGTTCCACAAAAAATTGCCTAGTTTTTTATTAAAGAACAATCACCTGGATTAGAGGTCTTGGTAAAATTTTACTTTACGGACACCACGCCGATTTTCATGAATTTTTGCATACGGGGGTTTTTTGGGGCGCTGATCACGAATCTAAAATTAGTTTTTTCCATCAACCTCTGGTTTTTGGGTTATGAGGCCTCCAAGTGGACTAACCTCAAAATAAACATTTTTCCAAAATTCCTCCTTCTTGAAACTAATTACCACCAAAATGGAACATACACTGATTGGGCACTTATATATTAAACGAATACACTAAAATTTACAAAAGTTTATTGCTTATTTTTAGTAAAAAACACCTCAAATAAATCCAGTTTTTTATATCTTGACAACTTAATTATAATTAGGCAACCAGTTACACATCACATATCTTCTTACAAGGTACAAAAAAGTGGATTTATTTAAGATAATTTTTACTTAAAATAGACAATAAATTATTGTAAATTTCAATGTATTTGTTTAATATATAAGTGCTAATTGTGTATGTTCCCATTTGTTGGTAATCAGTTTCAAGAAGGGAGAATTTTGAGGTTAGTTCACTTGGAGGCCTTATAACTCAAAAACCAGAGGTTGCCGGAGAAAACTAATTTTAGATTCGTGATCAGCGCCCCAAAAAACCCCCATATGCAAAAATTCATGAAAATCGGCATGGTGTCCGTAAAGTAAAATTTTACCGAGGTCTTTTCCCAATATTTACATGTAAGTTTTTTGTTTTAAGTTTACCAAAAAACATTCATTTAATTCTTCATTGATCAAGAAAAAAATATTTAAATATAATATTAAAGGGTCAACTATTGCATAATTTTAAATAATTTTATTAATATTTGTTCTGTATTTAAAAAGTATTTTTCAAATTTAAATTTAATAGGCACTTTGAAGAAGCATGTATCCTGACATAATTTATATAAAAAAGAATTCTGGTGTTTTGGATATCCCGTCAAGTGTTAATAAAATACATAACTGACACTTCGAAGGACAACTTGCCTTCTTTTATTAAAAAAGAAGAAAGCACTTTAGAATTTACAATAAACCATATAAATAAAAAATATGTTATAAGTACTTTTAGACAGCATGACATCTTTTTTATTTGACTAAATCAATTATTTATTAAGATGGATATCACATTATTTGCTTAGACATCCTTCTGTTTATGTCATGGAATAAAGAAACTTCTGCTGCTAAATGGAATTTTTAATATAGAGACCCGACAGATAAATGTACAGAACCGTAAGAAAAATAATCTTACTAACAAATTTTTACAGTAAGAATCTTTAACAATGACTTAAATTAAGAAAATATAGAAAATTATCAATGAAAGTTTGATGATTAATTATTTGTGATTTATTTGGTATTACCAAATAGGTTTACTTTTTTGAATAATCAATTAGGCATAAATTTTAACGTATACCTGACTTTGAAACGTTTTACTCCCGAGTGTCCAATTATAATTTAATGATCAACTTTTTAATAGGAAAAAAGAAAAAAGACTCTTATACCCAAAACATATGTTAAGACATTACGAGTTCTTAAGTGCACATGTAAGGCGCTTCTGCTTCAGGCAAGAATAAGATCCCTATCACCTTGTTTGGCTAAAATATAAAAAGAATATTCATTAATTTTATAATAAGTTTCAAATACATATGGGTTTTGCTAACAGGTATATAAAATTTATTACATATTTCTTAAGTTACTATAGTCCAGTAACTGAAGACCTGAAAGTACCCAAAGCTGTAAAAAAATCTAAACAGATTTCATTTGTGGCGCAATTCTTAGGTCTTCGCGGATGCTTTTGATCGAGAAAAAGTTTATCACGATTCTGACGTGGCAACCCGCTGAAAATGACCCCCCCCCAAAGACCCAAAAATGAGTTTTCCGTGAATATCTGCCAAAATATGCGAATTAGAAAATTTTTGTTTCGACAAAAAATGAAGATCACCTCGAAATCTACAAAAATGGTTTCAACCATTTTTTTCGCAACACCAATATTTTTCACAAAAACGGCCGTCGAAAAATCCATAACATTCCACACTGGATATATGTGGTAGTAGGCTAAAAAATGCAGATGGGCAAAACATTTTTTTATTATTTATAACTCAAGAAAGATGGTGAAGGAAATTTTCTGAGATCATTAAACAGTTGCTGGGGTCTCATTATAAAAAGAAATGTTAATAATAAACATTTTTTTAATATCAATAAATTAATGAGATACCTCAAAATGTTGTGAAAAAAACTTTGACCGTTTTTTAATATTCTAGAATAATACGGGTTTTCCCATTCCGATGAACTTTAAATGATTAAAAAATGTACATTTCTGCACGAGTAATGGAACAATTCGTTCGCCGGCTTATAAGTCAATACATGTAGATAGCGGCATTCTAGCGGTAGAGCGGCAGCTGATATAAGGGGACTTTCGGGTCCCGTTTTTTTATTATAAATAAATTAGTTTAAGTTTCATATTTCAAAATCGAAGCCTACTCTTCAATTTTTAAATAACTTCAAATAACTCCTATAGCAAACATTTTAGTTACAACTGTGATACATCATTAATTTTTGGAGATTAAAAGCTATCCAAAAATGAAATAAAAAATCCAGGTCCGTATTTAAAAAAAACTAATTTGATGTTGGTATCTAAAAATCGAAACGTTGAATCGGAAAAATAAGATTATTTTCTTGAAGAGCATAAAAAATTGCCTTTAAAAAGTGCTCTTGGTTTTTCAAAATACTCAGTAATGAAGTCGTAAATAAATAAAAAACAAAATTGAATTTTTTGTTTTTCTCCGGATATCTCCGGAAGTAATCGGAATTTCTTAAATTTCTTTTCAAAAAGTTTTTGAGCATAAAAATGCGCAACTTTGCCTTAATTTAAATAACTATCTATCTCTTATAATTACCGAGATAGCAATGCTAAAGCATCACATTTGTAACACCCTGTATACCGGGTGACACGGGAACATGTAACAGCCCATAACTTTTTTATTTATGAGAATTACTTTTTGAAATTTATGATCCTGTATGGACCTTTAAATAACAAAAAAACAATTTCATTCTGGTTTAATCGTAACCTAAATTTAAAATTTTTGTCTAATAATATATATATATATATATCGATATATATATATATATACTATATATATATATATATATATATATATATATATACTATATATATATATATATTTTGCCTACCTGATCCGCCGCAAAATTCTTTTTAGCAGGTGTCACACTTGTCATTTGATTTCAAAATGGTTGCCAAAATCGATTTTTTCCCAAAATTTTAGTAGGCCATGACGTGACAATTAAAATTATTACATGTAAAAAGGCGTTAAGATGTGAAGAATATGGCATAAAAATATTTGTGATTTTGTTACTTTTTATCTAATTAATAAGAGTTAGAAATAAAGGTAATTTTTTTAAATTTTAGAAATGTAATTTTTAAAGATAAATAACTCGAAATCCAAAATGGGAATCTTCAATTTTTAATAAATTAAACTTTAGAACATTTACTATGTTATATAATTTATTAAAATTGGTATGCCCAATCAACCTTTTTATCAAAATCGCAAAATTATCCATATCTTCATTGATTTGCAAATCCTTATAATATATAATAGATATAACTACAGGTAACAATAATGCGCCAAGTAGGCAGTGTAATATCCCGTAAAGCAGTCCATGAAATAACAAGACAATTTTTTGGTACAATTAAAAAAAAAATTAATAATTAAACCTATAACACAAAGGTGAACTAAACAATTATCATAGAGAAATGTAGATATGTATAATTTTGTATTTTTAATAAAAAATTCAGTTCTTCATACTAGTTCTGATAAATTATATAAAATAGTTAATGTTTGATCTAAAGTAATATTAAGTGTTAAAAAACTACATTTCTAAAATTTTAAAAATTAACCTCTATTCCCAACTCTTATTAATTAAATAAAAATTTAAAAAATCACAAATATTTTTACGCATTAATTTTCACATCTTAACGCCTTTTACATGCTGATAATTTGTAATTGTCAGTCATGCCATTCTAAAATTAAATGACAAGTGTGACACATAGGCGAAAAAAGAATTTTGAGGCGGATCAGATAGGCTAAAAATATATACAGGGTGCTATTTAAAATTTAGTATTACTGCCGGTTAAACCGGAAGTGAAAAAATTGGTTTTATTTATTCATTAAAAGCGTGTCCTTATGACAGATGCATCACCAAATTTTAAGGATAAATTCTTATAAATAACAAAGTTATGGGCTCTTACATGTCCGCTGTGTCACCTGGTATATGGCTAAAGACCTATTTGATAAAAAAAACTTTAAGAGTTTCCTGATGAAAATAATCTTAACAATAAAACTCGATCCCCACTAACTTCTGCAATTACCTTGTTTCTACAGCAGCTATCTAGTCTTTTCCTACACCATATTGTTAGATATTTTAGGATAGGACCCACTTTGTTTTAATTTTACTACATATTATTAAAATAACTATTGTTTTAACTATACATTTATATTTCTAAAAAAAATTTATTTATTTAAAAAAACTCTGATACTCAAAATTCCGTTATCTTAGGCTTTTGTCCAATCATAATCCTCAAAGATTTAAATTGTGGCAAGGTGCAAATTTTAATTTAACACATATTTTCGCCTGTCGCGCTCGAACATCAGCACCCGCGAAATAAATTGAAGCTAACAAATTTTCGGCTACGTCTCCAGCCATTTTCACCAGAGAAAATTTCTAAATCAATTCCGCACCTGTTCTTTAAAATTGATGATATCTTTGAATAGATTTTCCTTTGCCTGACGCTCTTTTTTGCCTTTATTTATAACAGTGATTCTAGAGTTTCCAGATTTTATATATCAGCAACGTAAACCTAACCAGTATGTTACCATTTAACTATTTTATATACAATATTATATGTTATATTAAATATTTTGTGCATTTTTATTTAAAATGTAGCAATTATAGACAGTTCAGATGGGCCAGTGGTCAAAAGGGATCGTTATGGTCAATGCCCCAGGCAAACATGTCATTTTAGCAAGGAACGCCCCATTATGGCGGTCACTTGGCGATGCCCCAGAGGTATGGCGTTTTGAAATCTTTGTTCTACAGTTTATTGTTAACAATGATCACGAAACAACAGCGTTAGGCCCATGATCCAAGTCCACTGTGAAAAAATTACACATTTCGGTCAGAATGGCGGACCTTAAGTGACGCCATATTGGTATGGCACATTGAGTTCGCGGACTTTGGCGACCTTCTTGAAGACATAAACCAAGAATCAAGGTGGGGCCTATGATCCAGGGAAATGGATATTAATTACACGTTTAAAAATTCACCCCTCCTACTTTAAGGATGCCATACCAAGAAATCAAAGTGGAAATAACGATGTCTATCAGACCCTAATGCCTCGGCGTGGGGCCTATGATACATGCAAAAACCCTTTTGGCTCCAGGTCTAAGAGCTAACTTAACAACTTTTACGGCCGAGTGACGATCGCGTTATTAAAGTTAGCAATGGACTTAACAACGGGTTAAATTTAACAAAGAGTAGAGAATAAAAAAACTAAACAACGTAGCACATTTTAAGGTAAATAGATAAAAATAAATTAGTTCGGATTTTGCTTTAAAATTAATCAAACATAAACAAAAATAACAAATACCTTGCATAGAATATAAAATAATAGGTTTGGAACCCCAACAAAGTAATTTTAGATATTTTCTTTAAAAACTAGCAGTACGATAGATAGCTGAAATGACCAATACTGCAAAACCCCTTTAAATTTGTTTTTTTTAACAGGTTTTTAATATAACTCATGCTTATTACATTCTATTGATAAATTTAGTAATGGAATAGCCACTGCTTTGATTTTAATTTTAAATAAAATTAAACGTTTTTACTTTAAGAGAACAAGCAAAACTTTTATTAAAGAATCTCTTCTTTAATTTTTTTACTCTAGTACGTACGACATGTATACTTTTTATTAAAAACGTAGTAACAAATATTGAACTAATATCCTAACTTCCTAAAATCTAAAGTGTCGACATTTTTACTCGAACCTAACTAAAATGTTCCTTTAACATTCAGGTAGTATTACCGCAGAACGAGAGAAAAAAGTTATACTTATTTTAGGAGTACATACCCCGATCGGCATGCTAATTGGTCGGCAAAGTGTTTACCATCCCCCGCCGACTACTCAGCACAAAGAGCGAGAGAGAAATGTTGTACTCTTCTTTTTCTTTCTCTCTTACACACATTGTTCGCACAACCAAGTTGCAGACTGCCTCTAGCAGTATATGCTCGAGGGTTGCGATGGATAGTCTGAGTAGCTTTTTATTGATAAAATTTTTCCGCTTCTTAGAGCATGGTCTGCTCTAATAAGTTTAACAATAAAAAGTAGTAATTAATGTGCATGCCACTTTTCATCACGGGAACAGTGTGAAAATGCTCTTGAGCTACTCCAAACCCTATAAATGCCTGTCTAGAAAGTCACTCTATCAAGAACATCTTTTCATTGCAATGCAAAACTATTGGATCAAATTTTACACCCCGGCCTGCGTTTGACTTGGATTTTGAACAAGGCATTAGGGCGAATTTCAAAAAACAAAATGCATTCGCCTAAATTTAGGCCAACCAAGACGATATTTATTTTTGGAAATAAATCAGTTTTATTACCGTTTTTAGGGCATTGTCAATTTAAGCTTTCGCATTTAAAAAACAATACACAAAAACATTCCTTTTTAAATAATCTGTAACTTAAAAATGATTATTCGTAGAGCAAAACTAAATATTTAAAAATTAGGAATCCACTGTTTAATGTAATCCCGACGTTTGTGTTACATCCAGTATATATAAAGCGTTGCTTCTTAAATTGATGATCCAGTTAAAAATTTAATAAAAAATATTTATAGCCGGGATATAAATAAATAAAATCAATATAGAAGCGCTTGTACAGTTATTAAAAAGGACCAAAATTTATTACTTTAAATATTTTAGATACTTATTTTCTAGATGATTTAAAATTTTCAGGATTAAAAAAGTACTACAAATATTTTTTTTAAGAAATTTTTTAATGGATTATTTATTATGTTTTGGATTTTTTTATATAATTTGCTTTATCGCTTTAACTTTCTGCTTGTAAAATGTATTAAATTTTAAGCACTTTAAAATACATAAAAAAATTAAAAGTCTTTTTTAAATTTTATTTCACGTCAAAAAATACATTGTAAATGGCATAACTGAAAACACTTAACTTTCGACTCGGTAAAAAGCTATTAGACTGGTTTTTAACATTTAAGTAATTTTGCCAAAAAATATGTGCTGTTTCTAAGGTTATATCTGTTTAATATTAAATTCTTTAACAATTCTGCAAGCCCGATTGGGTTTTGTTTTTAGGCAATTTCTAGAAACAAACAGATTTTTAATTATTGGTTTTTTCTGTCTAACTTTATAAGTTTTCAGGTCGATCTAGTAATAAAATATTTTAAAATAACTGTAAAAAGCAAAGAAGACTAGCTCTTAGTTGCAAAATATGTCTAGTTTTTGTTTTTTGCCCAAGACGTTCAAGGTGTAGAAAAAAAATATTTTTATAAATTTCGGAATAAGTAACTATTACAGGTACGTATTTTACTGCCAATAAATACAAAGAAAAGTTATTTTTGAACTTAACATTAACATAATAAAATTGTGCAACCCGTTACGCCATTGAAGCGTTAGGGGTATAATCAATCGATTTATGAAGTGGAGACAAGCAAATAACGTACAAACGTTTTCCGAAAATGTTATGTTTGGTGTACTTTAAAATTGCCGAACAAATACAAGTCTTCAACATTATGGAGCACCTTTTCCATGAAAAAATAACCCCCCGAGGGCAAACCAAAATACGGATATTGGGAAATACCAAAATTTTGCAGGCCCAAAAAAAAAAGAAAATCAGAAAACTATGTGCCAAAGAAGTCCAAAATTTTAGCGAGAATTTTTTTGCCGCTTCCTAAAGAACGCTTCAGACGAAAAATTTTTTGCTAATCAAGGTAGGCATCACAGTTTTTTTTTTTTATTTTATGGTGTCATTTTTATAGTGAGAAGGTTTAGTAGGGGGGGGTTACCCAATTCTGTTTTTAAATAGTGCTAGTTTCATAAAGTACTTACTTAAAATAAAAAAAAACTAAAGACTTATCGGTTTTTTTTTTTGTTTCAGGCAGTGGTGGCAGTCGGACTTTTGGGGCATGCCGAAGAGAAGAATTGTGTTCCTTAAAAAAAAGAAAATATGAGGGTTTTTTGGCAGCGCAATGTTAATTAAACTAGAGAATCCAAAAAAACGAAGATGCCGAGATCTTTAAAGGGGTGTCAGGAAGTCTCTACACCATCTTAAAAAAGTATTCCCCCCCTTCGACCTCCACTCCTGCAAACAGATCTTTTTTTTTTTTAATTATCAAAATGGAAAATGCACTCGCCAAAACTTGGAATTTTTAACAAAATTGGCGGTAGGGAAAAAAGACATCCCAAAATTTTTTTGATGTTGGAAACCCGAAGCCTACCCCGGGCATTTTTTTAGGCGGTCGTCAGCCACAATATTGGTGAATTCTGGATCAGATTTGTTGGCTCTGAAGCGCCATGGTGGATGGAAACCCCCCTTGGTCGCCGAAAGTTATATAGATGACTCGCTTAGTAATAAAATGGATGTTTCAGAGAGGATCTTTCCCTTTTCTGTGTCGTCTGTTGCGGCACAGCCACAACAGCAATTGAGTAATGAAGTGCCGCAAGAAAACTGCAAATGCCGACGACAGAGAAGGGGTATAAGCAAGGTGCCAGAAAATGTTGTCTCCATCGTTAAAAAGTCGATTCAACAATGCGACGATTCCTGCAGAAGTAAACATTACAATTAATATTTTAAAATAGTTATGGTTTCCTGTTTGCTAAAATTATAGTTTATTTTTTTGTTTTCATTATTTTTGTTTTGCGTTTTTTTTTAAAAAAAAAAATTTAAAAAAAAAATTTTTTTTTTATTTGCAGTCGTATAAAAAGTATCGTAAAAACTCGTTAAAAAATTTTTGCACACTCGCGAGATTTGTGGGGCCTCGACTTGTCTCGGTCCATCAATTTGTCTCCCCCGTGTGCAAAGAGTCGTTTTCAAACCTTGTTGTTTAATATACTATTCACGTCAAAAAATACATTGTAAATGGCATAACTGAAAACACTTAACTATTTCGTATCTGGAAAAAGCTCATTACTGGTTTTTAACATTTAAGTTAATTTTATCCAAAAAAATATGTGCTGTTTTCTAAGGTTATATCTGTTTAATAAAAACTTAAAAATATCCTTTAACAATTCTGCAAAGCCCGATTGGGTTTTGTTTTTAGGCAATTTCTAGGAAACAAACAGATTTTTTAATATATTGTAGTTTTTTCTGTCCCTAAACTTTATCAAAAAGATTTTTTCAGGTCGAATCTATGCTAATAAAAAATATTTTAAAAATAACTGGTAATAAAGGCAAAGAAGACTCAGCTCTTAGTTGCACAAATATTGTTCCTATTGTTTTTTTGCCCAAGACGTTCAAAGGTGGGTAGAAAAACAAATATTTTTATAATATTTAGGAATAAGTAACTATTGCAGAGTACGTGTACTCTTTACTGCCAATAAATACATAAGAAAGTTATTTTTGAACTTAACATTAGACATAATAAAATTGTTGCGAACCCGTTACGCCATTAAAGCGTTATGGGGTATAATCAATCGTGCATGTTCGGTTCTGTGAGGATAAGGATAACTCGTAACGACATACGTACTTAGAAGTGATTTATGCATGCTGTACTACTTTAGCTTAAATTTGAAACATCTCTCCCTTATTTTTTTATTTTGGTAATACCAATAATTTTAGAATATAATATTTATTTTATATTTTTTTTTAGATACACTTGAATAAAGATATCGTAAATCATTATTGGTCATACACTACAATAAAAAAAAATCAAAATTAGTTACTTCCTTATGTTATTTTAAGTATGGGAATTTTTAAACAAATTATATTACATTTTTTTGTAATTTTATTTTAAAATACCTGCGGTTTATATTAAGCTTTTATTTTTAATATTCTGATTTATTTAGTTACCCATTTTTATTTAATTAAACAAATGTTAAAAAATATTGACACTTTTTTAAATTTTACTATTTTTATAAACATGTAATTTATAAAACTATTTTTTTGTTATTATTATATCCCATTTACTAGTTTAAAATTGTCTGATATTTAATTGAAATATATTATTTTAAACATTACTATTTTTAGTGTTAGTGTCACAAGCTATAATAAAAATAATTAAAAAAATAAATTTAATAGTGGAAACAAAAAAGATCGTTAACTATTTTTATGAAATTGCCAAAATAAATTATGCCTTTATAAAGGTTTACAAAGTAAGTGCTTTAAAATTGTTACTAAAAAATCACATAATTTTTTCGCTTTTACAATTTATTTTTAAAGTCGAGCGTGATGATATCCGTACTTGACAGGTAAAATAAATGTTACCTAAATTAAAATTTGGTCCCATCTACACGACCCATAAATTAAAAACGTTGGAAAATGAATAACTAAAATTTCCCGCGTAATAAATTTTCATCAGTTTTAATAACTTTACAGAGTGCTACGCTGCTTCTTTATTGATTGCGTTTAAAACCGAATAAAAATATTAAAATATTTTATTGGTTGATTTTAGTTACTGGCTTAAAGAAAATGTTTCATGTATGGAGAGAATATTATTCAAGCGACGACTATTCCACCTTGCTAAAAACTATTTCAATATAATTAAATTGCAATACAGTTGGATTTTAATATGTCAAGAGTATTTTTAGATCATTTTTAGTTTTAAAGAAAGTAAATAGTTGGGTTAAGTAATCAAAACCCAACTTAAAATACCTTGTTAACTTCGATTTCTCACCTAGATACCTTATTTTTTACCGCTCACATAAAATTATCTCTTTTGTTCTAATAGTGCTATAAAAAAATGTTTTCTTTTATTTTTTTGGTTTAGTTTATTAAATAATGTCATTCAATAATATAATGTAACCAAAAATAATATACAAAATACATACATTATTATATTAGAATTTAAGAACATAGAAAACAAGTCGTTAATTACAATAAAAAAAATACAAAAAAACAAACGAGGACATCAAGAACAAAGTATTTTGGGCTGTCACTGAACAGAAGGAAACAATTCTGTCAATTTCGTTTAAGAAAAAAAAGCTATTACCAGAAAACGCTTTTTAAGCCTAGACTGTAATTTGGGGAGCGGTAACATCCTTACTGGTTTGTCCAGTTTGTTAATACAAATAAGTTATGCCACAGAGAACGGAAATATATGCTTTACTGCACTGTGCAAAAGAAAATACCAGGGAAGTTTCTGAAAACAAGCGGATCTGCATAATAATAGACATCCAAGCATCACTGGGGGCACTAGTAAATCCCAAGGTAACGTTCAAGCTGACATGGGAATGTCAAGAAGAAATGGAAGTCCTGGGAGAACGTAACAGGGTAACACTCTTGTGTGTACCAGGACATTCGGGAATAGAATGCAACGAAAAAGCGGATAAGCTAGCGAAACAGGGATCATCCTCACCATACTTTGGACCAGAACCTGCCCTTGGAGTGACCAAAACCACAGCAACAGGGCAAACCAGGGAATGGATCCGAAACAAACACGAGGAATTCTGGGGGAACCTCAGTAGAATTAGACATGGAAAGAGCTTCATAAGGAGCCCATCCAAAAGAAGGAACGAAGAACTACTTAGACAAAGTTAAAGAACACTTACACAAAATAGGCTCATAAAATGGGGACTCAAATTGCAGAATGTGCGACGAGGGGAAGAAACAGCCTACCATATCATGTGCGAATGTGAAGCGTTGAATCACAAAAGACAGGCATAGTGGGGCAACCGGAAATGAGCCCACAGGAATATATCAACCAACCAGTCTCGGGGTTTTACAGACTTGTAGAAAGAACCAGACTAATACTGAGGAGGATTGGTATACAAAATAATGGGAGATTAGGCACAAAAAGCCCAGGAGGCTGCACTGCCTTCGGTAGTAAATCAAGACGGTTCCCAGGAAAGAAGAGAAAAAAGAAGAAGATGCCATAGAGATAAGAGAATTTTGTCTCTTGTCGCGCTTTGCCACATATCATCTCGTCTAGAGAAAAAAATGTAAGTCTCGTTTAAAGGCCCGTGACAGAACAAAAGGATGGCGCCCTTGTGTCTTGTCTTGGCGAAAGTATTTTATATCTTTCAAGGTCTCTTGTGTCTTTAACTTATAAGAAATCATATATTAATCATTAAGTAGCCCATAACCAGTAGGACGGTAAGATATGGTTTGAAAATAATTAATCCACAAATACTTATTAAACAAACACTTAAAGGTGGCTTAAAAAGTAATTATTGTGAACAAAACAAGAACTAACAATGTTTTGACATTAAAAGGCAACTTTATTTTTAATTTAATATAAAAAAATTATTTACTATTTAGAACACAACCGATTTAAACAAATGTTAAGTTTTTATTTATTCAACTTTTAAAACAGCTATGCATTTTTTTAATCCAGATTACCCTTTTGTTTCAATTTTTAATTATTTTTTTTATTTCAATAGTGCGGGAAATTAAACTTTTTAAAGAAAAGAGGCCATTTGAAAAACAGACCAAAACAAGGATAATATGTTATTAATTTTGATGCAGCCAAAATGTTTTGACCTTAAAGAGTAAAACTTACATTTTTTTTTACTTTATACAACTTAATTTAGTAAATGGAACGTATGCTTACAGCCCTCTAGCTTAAAAAACCAATTTAAAAATAATAATAATTCTACGTAGCATAATGTAACATGTGCCACATAATCGTACGAAGTTTATGTAAGTTTGTTTATATCAACAGTTAAATTAACCACATTGACTTGTCCAAAATGTAGTTTTATACTTTTTAAGTAGCTGCCTTTTTAAAGAAATATGATAGTATATATCTTATTAATTATTTTTGGAACTATTTTAATTTGTGTATTTACCTTTATCAAAGTTTTATTATATACTGAAACAAGAAAGCAATTTTCTTTAGAGTCCACGAAACAAAACAAAAGAATGGCTTTTTCAATCTTATATCTTTTTACGGCAATAACGATTGGGTGAGGCTACGACAAATATTGCCCCAACCTTTATATTTGTTATTTAATTCATTTTTTTGCAACAACCAAGAAAATTTCACAGGTTTTTTTAATAAAAGATACTGGTTAACATAGATAGGATCCACCCTATTCAGTTAAATTCATTTTTAAAAAATTGACTGACTTAAAAACCTATTGTAAACAATTTTTAAATATAGTAATTTTTGTAACAAGTACAGTAACGGCCATTTAATCTTAGGCAATTCTTTTTCCCCTTCGTAAAATAAGCTTATGCCACATTCATTTAAATATAAATACCTGTTGAAAAACCTAATAAAGAAACAGGTGTCCGTTGTCAGTGTCTAAAAATATTTTTTTAAATGCCAAATTCAACTTTGGATCAAAAAGTATTAATTATTCATTATATATTGAGTAGAGAGGTTGGCCAGAAAGGGATGTGGCGGAAAAGCTTAAAATCCCAAAGAGTACAATTCATTTTGTTAAAAAAAATAGCAGGAAACACACTCCTTTGAGAGAAGAGCTGGAAGTGGTCGCCTCATACTATCAAATGAAGAACAAGACAATAATTTAGTTAATTTTTTGAGAAACCAACCATTTAAATCTGTAGTTACAGCAAAAACCAAAATCAATTTCCCAGCATCGGGTAGAACGGCACGGCGAAGAATAAAGCAAATATCCGAATTGCGCTGCCACCCGGCAGCCTTAAAACCGTTTTTAACAAATGCAAATAAAAAACCACGCAGTGGATTCGCTCTACCATTTTACTTTGAACCTCCGATTTTTTGGGAAGATATAATATTTACCGATGAAAATGTGTTTCAGTCGTGCTACAATGGGATACTTAAGGCGTACAGGCCTCAAAGAACACGATTTGATGAAAAATATACCCAAAAAACAGAATTAGTGGGCAATTTTCGATAAATGTTTGGGGGTGGCTAAGTGCACAAGGACTTGGTGTATGTTATTTTATCGAAGGAAGGTTGAATAAAGAGGTATATAGAGATCTACTACAGAATATCATGTACCTCCCTATTATATTAACTATAGTGTTAATATTTAATTAATGTTTGATGTATTTATACTCGGTCCAAGTAAGTTGCTATGACGACTTATTTGGACTAAGTTCAAAAAAGATTTATTTTACGGACTAAAATGAGTCCGTAAAATAGTCCTTTGTTAAAGCGAATACAAAAGCAATATTTTTTTCAATTTTAGAAGTAGGTCCTACAAAAAAGTAATAGACCCTAAAAAATTTGACATTTAAAAAAAGAACTATAAATTTTTAAATTTTTAATAAAAAATGTAATTTAAATATGATTTTTATTGTTTATCTCTTCTATCAAATTATTTAAGACAGTTGCATTTTTAATAGAGGTCTATAGTATTATTTTTTTATTGTTTAAAACAATTATATTTCATAAAATGTTAAGAAATAAAAATAAACGCGAATAGAAAATTAGAAACTTTTGTTTTAAACATGAACGGGCAAATGTTTTAATTTTTAAAACCATAAGCATATATAAAGTGTGGGTTTTGTTAAAAAAATGTTAGCACTGTCCTCGCTGCCAATTACCCCAAAAACTCGGTAGCTTTTTATGTGCAAATTTTCGTGTTTGTTCGTATTATGGTTAGCTTTATTCTAAAATGCAATACAAATATAATGCTTGTGACATTTTTGCATAATAAAACAACAAAAACATGTGTTTAATTCTAACATAAGTCATTTTGATTAAACAAACATAAAATACAATCATAACTAAATGAAGTAATTAATGATATTTAAAATTTAAATCGCTAATGTACTGCCTAAATACCAGTCAATTACTAAAAGCGCAGCATATATCAACTTATGTAATTTTGATTTAAATTTTACAAGGTTAGATACAGTCGGTCAAATAAGTTTACTAAGTATGTAAACAAGATTTTTTATGGACAAAATTTTTTGTTAAAGTATTTTAAATTTGTTATCGTTAATACTATCGCTTAAATAGTAGTTTTGTCTTGTTCAAAAGAAGACTAATCGTTTTGGTCTTTAGCCAAAAAAATAAGTCAGAACTTTTGTACCAATTCTTTTCCATCCCTATTATAAAAAGCAAACCAACTTTTACCTTAAAGGGGTTACATGTGTTTTACAACTTCAAAAAATCAATTTTTTTATTGTCTCAATAATTTTTAAAACATCTCTAGAATATTGTACTAAATTTTTAAGTCGATCCGAGTAATTGTTTCGGAGATACCCCTTAAAGAAATAGCTTAAATTTTGCCTAAAAATTAGCTCTTATCTATAGTCTTCGACTGTTACCTTTTCTTTTTTCATACTGCTCTTTATAACATGTCCGAAATTATATTTAAGATCAATCAGATTAAACGCATTTTTTTCTTAATATAAAGAAATCCTTTGGGCTAATAGCACAGGAGATGAGGCATTTTGGCTAGGAATTTTTTTGTCCTGCATGGATTTACCTAAAATTTTGACAGAGAATAGGGAATAGCCCACGGATCAAAGTTTATATCATGCCGAGGTGTGCTTTTATCCTGGGGGTGGTTGCCACCCCATCTTGGGGGTGAAAATTTTTTATTACATTTTAACTACAGAAATCGATAAAGAAAGTAATTTTAAGTAAAAAATGTTCTTTACATTTTTTTCGTAAAACTAATTTTTTTGAGTTATTCGCGATTGAAAGTAAAAGTTTTTTGACGAAAAAATCGACATTTTTAATGGGGTTTTCATGAATAACTCTAAAAATATGCATATAGCACATAGCTTATAAAAAAAACTTAAAAAAATGGTAATTTGTAATTTCTCTACAACCAATACAGACCGAGCTACGACTTGTTAATGGTTAGCTTTTGTTCGTCAAATGTTAAATTTGAAAGATTCAAAGTCAAATAGCGGAAAAAGTTTGCATTTTTCAAGGAAAACATATAAGGTCTTTTTCAAGGTATATAATAAGGCCTTTCTTTTAAAAACAAAAAAAGAATTTTTAGCATGAAAATTAAGCGAGTTATGATAAAAATAAGGTTGGTCCCTACTTTTTTCTACGAAAAGATCATTAAAAACAACCACCTAATTCCCCTTTTAATTAAAATAGATCTGTACCCTTCTGCGATTATTTTTATATATGTATTATTAATACATTCTAAAAGTTTAAACAAATTAAAATGCCTAATTTTGAAAAAATTGGAGCTTAAAGTGAAAAACGATTTTCCGCAATTTCGTAAAAATAGCAATTTTCTTCAAAATAACTCCAACAATACTGGAGATACGAAAAAAATGCTAGGGTACCGACTTATAGCTTTTTTGATAACAAAGTTTTTTCATTACATATATTTTTCTGTAAAATAAATATTTGGCCAGATATGGCCGTTTAAAGCCTCTATTTACGAGCGAGCACCACCTTATTCTAGCCCTTTAAACTCATCCCATTTTAAAATTAAGGGATTAAAAAGGATTTAATTTACATAGCCTTGTAGCTCTTAAAAAACCCTATGAAATTATTTTTGAAACTTTCTATCATTAAAACTAAAGGAGGTATGTTTAAAAAACAAAGCAACTTTTTTTGGAAAAAGTCGAATAGGCCACTTCGGAGCATAATATTCTATAAAACCGGTATACTTTATACTTTTACCGGTATAAGTTTTGTATGCAATTCTACTTTCTTTTCCTATTTATATCCATTATATTGGTTTATAAGAATTGCAGTGTTGTAAGGGGTGGTTTTTAAGGATAGAAAATTTGCAAAAGAATGAAATTGGTAATATTTCAGGCAGTAATATTTGTAATTATTAAATCTGTCAAGCTATTAATTTTTTGGGCATAATTTTTTTTAATTAGGCAACAATAAGGGTTGATTTATAAGGGTCGAAAAGTTGCGAAATGAAATAAGTACATATTTTAAGCAACAGCATTCTAAAAATAAATCACTATTGTAAATAAATCATTTTTTTAGGGTAAATATATATATTTTTAATTTAAGCTCTAACAAGGGTTGATTTTTAAGGTTTGAAATATTTTAAAATTGTATTCTTCAGCATGAAACAATCATTAATCAACTAATCCAAACCAAATTTTACCCATCTTAAGGTTTAAAATGTTATTCTATGAGTTTTGACAATTAAGGGTAGTTTTCACCCTTAAAAAATAAACAGCGCACATCACCATAAAATAGAATTTAAAGTGAAGGGTTAGAAGCGCCCAATTTCAAATTTTTATACAAATCGATGCAGGACACAAAAATTGCGAGGTTTTGCAATTTGTTAGCTTCATTTCCGGGACTATAATTATTTATCATGAAATCGTTTTAATTTGTCAAATTTTTTTTTTTTTTTGAAAATCTCATCAGGTGTGGTTATTTAAAGGTTTTTTTCTACAATAAAAGCGTTAATAAATAAATTTAAAATGAAAAAATATTTTTTTTTATTTTTTTATTAAGGGTGATTTTTAAGGGTTAAAACGTTAAAATATAATGTTAGATATAATTCACAACATAAATAGATTTATTCTACATATTTAGATATGATTTTAATTTACATAAGGTCTATTTCTATGGACTTTAATTTTTTAGCATAAGGGGTGGTTTTAACCCCCTAAAAATAAAAAGCACACCCTAAGCATATATAAACTTTGATCTGAAGGGTAAAAGCAACTTAATTCCAAATTTCTATAAAAATTGAAATTGTACAAAAAAATCCAGACGTCAAACAGCTTTTTTCTCCCCATCCACTGTACTATAATGTTAAAAAAGGTTTCAGAAAATATTTTAGGAAAAATAATATTTGATAAAGAAAGTTACATAAAATAAATTACATGGAAGTTCACGAATAATCCCATTCATAGCTTTGCTGATAATAGTACCCTTTACTTTAATCTCTTTTACAAAACCTTTAACTAAATTGGAATTAAAGCACTAAAAATCTGCAGATTTAAATGCCTTAAAAAAAACAACCATGTTTGCTACACTACAGGTTAAATAGAGAAAATCTGGAACAAAATATTTTTCCATATTGGTTATCTTATCAGGCACTATACTCGTCTTGTACCCAGAAAATAGCATCTCTCACAACTTTTAGCATTTTTATTTCCACCCAAAGATTAACCATTTGTCCTAATAATGGCATTACTCTTACAAGAGCTACATCCTCTTACCCACCGACAAAGACAATTGTAGTAATCACTATAGACACACAGAAAAATGTAAAATTTTTGGTAATAAGTTTGGACGCTCGCTTGCTGAGATTCCTCGAGCGAGCGTCCATCGAGAGAATATACGTGCACACGCTGCTGTATAAACGAACACTGTTGCCAAACCAATAAAAGAAGTAACAGAAAGTAGGAATTATTTTGTCGAATTTATATTCGTTTTAATAATCTTAATCTATTTTTCTTTTATTTTTTTTTTTATTAAGTAATAAAATTTTAATTATTTAAACTTGTACTGTGGGGAATTATTTCCTAAAATATATTTATACCTAGTATAAGAATACGCGTTGGTAAACATGATTTCAAATTTTTACAAATTCTATTTTGTTATTGTAAGACATCCTTACATGACAAGAAATGTTTATATAGGCTCACCTAAATTTATTTATTTTTTTTTATAAATAAAATCCAAATAAACACATGTATTTTTTAGTTTATTGCTATTTGCAAATAAAGTGAGAATTATTAATTAAAGTATGGCCATCAGAGAAGCAAAAACGGCTAGTTTTTTGGAGTTAAATAAAAAAAAAACGTTTTTGTTTAAATCATTGCATATCGTATTGCCATTTGTGTGTTGTGATTTGTTTGTGTTTTCCATGGTGGTAATTAAAATTTGTATTCTTGTCAAAATATCGGAAAATCTATGTCAATATTATGACTGCCAAGTGAGTCGAAGAGCAGATAAAGTTAGGCTTTTTCATTTTCCCTACAAGAATAGTACACTACTTAAGCAATAATTGATTATAAACTGTGGTAAGTATTTATCTATGTATATTAAAGTTATTTAGACTAATAAATTATATGATCGACACCTAAAATTTAATCGGTGTTTAGAGTAACCTTTTGAAAGTTATTAATTCAAATATTTTATAGTTAAAAGAGTGACCGCAAAAATCGCTTAAAAAACTGCCCGTTTTTTCACATTTATTCATTTAGGAAGAGCATTGCTTTCGTTTCTTTTCAAATTTTTAAAAATCACTAGCAGTGGTATTTAAAGTTATTCTCACTGCAATTTTTGTTTCAAATGGACCTTGAAAAAATTAAATAATACATTTACATCCCTGCGAAGGTTGTAAATCAACCCTCATGAACTATCTGGGGGTACAATCATCCCCAAAAATATATATAAAATGTACAACTTTAAAAATTGCAAAAAAATCAGATTTTTCGGACATGTCTAATAAGAAATAAATGTATATGATAGTCAACCACCCTTTTCTAAGGGTAAAACTACCCTTATCAGTAAGAAAAAATGAACGAAATCCTAGCTTTTACAAAAAAAGTCTTAGCTTCGTATTTTTTTGATCCAAGTATTAAAAAGCAGGTGTACCTAGATTTTTTGAGATCACTTTTTACCAAAACACACCTGCAAGGGGGTAAATTCATCCCCTAAAATTAAAAAAATTCATGTTATATTTGAGATATTCAAAAACATTCAAATATATTTTTTAATATTTTTTAAAGTTTTATATGATTTTATACAATTAAGGGGATGAATTTACCCCCTTGCAAGGTAGCTTTGATTAGAAATGAACTCGAAAGACCTAAGAAGGCCTATTTCATACATCTGGGATGAAAAATATGAGGCCAAAACGCTTTTTGCTAACATTTTATTCAATTTTTCTGATAATGCGGGTTTTTTACCCTTAATTTTAGGAGTGGTTTATTATCAAAACTCACTCTAAACTGTCCATCATATTTGAGATATCCCAAAACATCAAAGTATGTTTTTACAATTTTAAGTTGTATATGATTTTCTACATTTTAGGAGATGAATATACCCCCTTGCAGGGGTGGTTTTGTTTAAAAGTAAACTAGAAAAATCTAGTTACACCTGGTTTATATACTTTTTTTTTTGTAAGAAAAGTTTTAGTTGGTATTTTTTTTGATCCAAGTATATAAACCAAACTCAAACTCTTGAGTTTGAGTTTGGTTTATATACTTGGATCAAAACAATACCAACTAAAACTTTTCTTAAAAAAGGTAGTATTTTATTTATTTTTTTTTATTGATAAGGGTAGTTCCACCCTTAGAATAGGGTAGTTGATTATCATAAACATTAATTTTTTATTAGACGTGTCCTAAAAAATCCGATGTTTTGCAATTTTTGAAGTTGTATACGATTTTATATATTTTAGGGGATGATTACACCCACACATAGTCCATGGGGGTTGGTTTACAACCTTCTTAGAGATGAAAATGTATTATTTCATTTTTCCAAGGTCCATTTGAAACAAAAATCGCAGTGAGAAGAAACTTTTAATACCACTACAATTTTCGCAATTCTTCAGATTTGGCGATTTTGAACCCTAATGGGGCGATTTTTTTAAATTTGCAAAAAACGAAAAGCAATCCTCATCTAATTTTTACGACGAGTTATTTAGTATAAAATTCATATTTGCATTTTTTTTCTCACCTCTTTGTAAATTGTGAAAAAAACAGGCAGTTGTTGCGGTTACTCCTTATGATTACAAACAAGGTTCTATATTTATTTTTAGGACAAAAATAAATTTAAAAAAATTAACTTCCGGGGGGATTGGAAGCCACTTACACTGGGAAATATGGGAAACAATTTAGGTCGCGCGTTAATTTTAATTGAATAGTGATTTTTTTCTTATTCAATTATATTTTATATTCCTGCTTAAATAATCCCTATATTTAATTATGCACGGTACCTCTGAAGCATGGGTAAGATTAATAAAAATGTGAAAGGTAACGGGGCGTGGGGTTCGAATACTCCATGTTTGTACTGCAAAATCCAGTTTGAATTATTGAAATCGCATCTGCTCCCTTCTCGAGATTTAGAATTTAATTTTAATTTTTTTTTAAATTTATTTTAATAATAAAAATGCATTCATTTAAGTTTCGCAATTTCTAGTGATTTATTTCATATTCCACGTGTAAAGACAAATGTTTAATTTTTTTTAAATATCAATTTTAAGATTAAACAAAACAAAAAAAATTAAAAAACTTTTTAATTAAAAAATTAACATTTTTGATTTTTTTATTACTTTATTTTGGATAAACTTAAAAAATAAAAATATTTGTCAAATTTAAAAAAATATTCATGTTGATTTTACATCCCAAAAAAGTGGGGTCGTGATTTCAAACAATTACCAAAATTTTAGAATAAATAATTGTCTTTTATGTTGTTTTTAATAAATAGATATTTGCGTTATATTTAAAAACTATACAACCCTTATACTGGTGAAATCGCCATTTTAACAGTCATAGCCACGTGACCGTCCTAAGCACCGAGGCCATTGACCAAATAAATTAATGATCCAAAATCCACAATCCATTAATCTCTTTATTATATTTTTAAACGTATACATACGTAAATAAAGTTTTACAGTAAAAGTACAATAAATATAAAAGTGCTAATGTGACGATTATTTTTTTATAACTGTAAAGATTGCTCAAAAGCCTTTTTTTTTGAAAAAATTATAGGACCTGTAATTTTACTTATATTATTGTTAATAATTTTTAAATATTCTTAGCAGCTTTTTCTTATCCCCTTAGGCTCACTAGCCAACTCATAAAATTTTAGTTCCATTCAGGACTTTTGAAACACTCTGTATTTACATTTCACATTAAATGATGCCCAATTGCACAATTATCACCTTTTTGTTTACAGAAAAAAACAAAACTCTAATGTAATTTTATATTAACAATAATAATTTATTTATTCACTAACAGCGGTGGCGTACTGGCCAGCGTACCGGCCTCTCAAATAGGACTTACGATGGATTTTTTAGATTGGATTTGTATGCGGTTTGTATTTGTTCATATAAACGGCTTTAAACTTGATAAACAAATTTAATTAATGGGAAATGAAAAATGCATTTTTAAGTTTACAAATTATTTTTTTCTAATTACAAACTATAAAATGCATTCCAAAAATTCATTTTTCTAGTGCACAAGGGCAGTTTTTCATTTCTCGTTAATAAAATTTGTTTACAAAGTTTTTAGAGGTTCATACGAATCGAATACCAAAAACTGAATTTAAATCCATCTTACAGCACAAAAAATCCCTCGTGCATTACTTCGTTTCCTCGACTAATATCTGTGCAAAAAGCAGTTTGTTGTTTCTGCAACATAAATATGTGCGGAGGGAGCCTACGCTGATGATTTAAAATTTTTCATCTTTATTTCCGAATATCAATGTGATGCGATTAAGAATCTTAGGAAAAAATTTGGAAATTTGAAATGGAAGATTTAAAATAGTGGATTTTGGTACTTATAAACCTATTTGCCTCAGATTTAGGATATAACGGTTTTTGAGGCTGCTAGGCCTAATCATCTTGGGAAAAAATTTGGAAATTTGAAATGGCTTAATCAAAATGACGGCGTTTGGCATTTATAAACCGATTTTTCTCAAATTAGAAATATAAGGAATCGATTCTTTTTGGAATCGGATCCTTTCAAAAAGGAATCAATTCGGGATCATTTTAAAATTGTATAACGAATCCGGCTCACAGATCCTATTTTTAAAAAGTAATCGACTTTAGCCTTCGGATTCTTAAACAGAAATCGATTCCTGGATTTGATTCCAAAATAATTTGATTCCCATCCAGCTCCTTAAAATATAAAATTTAAGATACCTTTACAACAAACAACTTTAATAAAAAGCTTATAGGGTGATTTAATGTCAATACTTCAGGTACGTAGTCAGGGTCCAAAAATAAACATAAAAGTCTATACAAAAATGAGTCCGCAAGGCCTTCGTTTCCGAAATACAGAGTGTTAAAATTTTTATTTATATTTTTTTTATGTTTTGCTAAACATAATTTAAAAACAATAATTTTATTGAAAATTAAAATACATATTGTTTAAGTATACATTTTGTTTTATTTTTTTTTTTTGCTATAATAAAATCAAAGCGTCGTAATTTTTTTAAATCCATATATCTCGAAAACGGTTACTTATATCAACCTTTAACAAGTATACCTTTTTAACGTTAAAATGACAAAACAATTATTTAATTTACTTAAATATGTAATACAGGGTTGTACCAAAAAGTTGTGATTGTTTAAAATAGTAAAAAGACGTGTAGGTGGCACCCCCGACAAGTAACCACAACTAACCACAACTAACCACAACTAACCATGTTTGCTACACTACAGGTAAAGCAGAGGAAATCTGAAACAAAATATTTTTCCATATTGGTTATCAGGCACTATACTCGTCTTGTACTCAGAAAATAGCATTTTTCACAACTTTTAGCATTTTTATTTTCACCCAGAGATAAACCCTTTGTCCTAATAATGGCATTTCTCTTACTAGAGCTCCATCCTCTTACCCACCGATAAGCTATAGGAAACTTGTTCCTTTTTTGTTTGTATTTTAACGGCTTCTGTATATGTAAAAGAAATTTTATTTTACTCGGCTTAACAAAAAAAACACATTATACCTTTAAAAAAAGATAACAAAACAATACTTACTACGATCTTTTATAAACAGGAAACCCTGCAAAAAGTGCTGGAATTTTTTTTCTGCTCCATTTCATCGAAAATTAAAAATTAAAAATATACAGCTAAGCAATTAGAGATCTTTTGTTATTTTGCATTTCTCTTTTAAAATAGCTTTTATATTTGAGTTTTGGTAAAACACAATATATTTGCCGTTGTTGTTT